>VYZW01042269.1:7321-48348 GCA_013401315.1 Balaeniceps rex | reverse complement strand
GGTGCAGATGCTGTGGTCCCAAAGTATGGTTCAGCTCTCCGTATTGCTTGTTTTTCAGTGGCTCTGTATTGCAAGGCTGGGGAGGAGAATCGGGATGTGTAGAAGGGGGAATTAGAGTATGAGGGTTGTGTCAGGGGGGAAAAAAGCAGAAGCAGTGTAGGGTTAGTGACCCAAGTGTGGTTCAGGTGGGAGTGAGAAGATGAGTAGACGAGGCTGGGAGAGCAGATGGAAATAGATTGGGTTATCAAGGCTTGGAAGCCAGTGGTGAGGAGCATGAACTCACTGTAGCAGCTATCTGATGGGAGCAGGATTCAGGTGATGAAGAGCCTGAGGGGTTTTGAATGTCTCTGCTGTTGTTTGCAGTGCTCAGCAGAGGAGCAGCCAGATGAGCAAGAAGAAGGCAGCTGGCAACCAGGTAGGCCAAGTTTCATCTCCTTCACTGCTGCAAGAAGGACATGTTTGCTACCTGGAAGCCACCAGGTGGACAAGTGCTGGGCTGGATGCAGCAGTGCTCTAAGTTTTTGTTGTTGTTGTTGCTGTTGTGGTTTTTTTTTACTCATCACACTCTGCTTATACGTGGAGGACAGTGTTTTAGGCTCACTGCAGTCAGGAAGAACTGAGCGTGTAGCAGCAATGGAGGGAAAGTGTTGTAGAGGGAAATGGATGCTTGATAATCAAGATCTGGTCTTGCTTTTCTGGTAGAAATCCCTATTAATGTTCTGTAAATCCCTGTTTGTTCAGCCCCTTCACTAGCTGTGCTAACTCTTCTGTTGAGGTGAGAGGTACAGAACACTAGGTCTGAACTGTTACAGTACAGAATTGTCTTTTCTAGTTGTCTTTCCCATCAGTAGTATCTACTTTCTGGAAAGGGATTTCGAGAGAGTTCATGGTCTCTCTTCTGGAAAACTTCACTGGAAATACTTAAACCCCTGTACAGGGAGACGAAGGGTGATTATAGCCATGGTTGCACTGGGTATGTATGAGAACACATCCATGGGACGAGACAGCAGTGGAGGGGAGGAACTTCAGGAACTGAAGGAGTGTACATACAACTAAAAAGGGGCTGATGACACCTTCTCCCAGATTTGTTGGGAATGTGGCAAGGCTATCTAGGCTAGATCATCTTGTAGAAACAAAGCCTTACAAGCAGCTTCATAGAGAATGGAAGCAAGTGCTTTTGCTTAGTCTTTTTAAAGACAATCACTCCTGACATCCATCCATCCTCTTTATAACATGTTTGACCACCTTTCCCTGCACGTAAACATGCAGACTGTTTCGGTACTGTTGGCAGGCAGGTAGGTCAGCAGGTTGGGCTGGCCAACCATCCATTTCATGGGATCTCGGAGCAGCTGTAGGGAACCCCATCCTCTGCAGTATACCTTACAGAAGAGCTGAGTGTAAAAGTGCAAAGGGCAAACTCTGGATCTACCTGTAAAGCGCTTTGGCTTTCCTGTTAGCAGATTTTATTTTGGGATGGGGGTTGCTTACACCTGGGGTAAAAGACTTGGTACCAGCTTCCAATTTATTTTATTTTTGAGCCTCTCTTCTCCTGCTCCAGCTTTCCTAGTAACAATCTCTCCTCTCTTTGCTCCTCTCCTGCTCTCTGCTCTGCTGCTGTTGCTATGGTTCCCCTTTGCAGGATGAGATCCTGGTGAGTAGAAGGCCACTCAGCAGGGTGTGCTAATGAACATTAATGTTGCATCTGGGAAGGCAGGAACAGTGCATAGACAAATTATTCCCTCTGCTGCTGAATGGGGAGAGGAGGGCAGCTGGCAGTAGACGCAGGTGAAGCAGAAATGAGGTGAAAAGGTAGTACATTGAGGAAAAAATCAGAACTGGTACATCTTGTGAGTGGGTGGAGATAAAAAGCAGTAATCCGAGGACGTGTGGTTCTGTTTCACTGCCCCCTCCTGTCCACAGAGAGAATAGGACTATCTCGGACTTAACAGTAGGCATGAGATGAAGATCCAATGCTTCTACATTTACCTTTATAGGGTAAATTGACAATTAAAAGGATTGTGTACCTCTGTGGTAGGCTGCTCACACAGTGCAACTTGCTAATATGCAGTGCAGTCACATGGTTTCTCAATGCCAGGTCGTTTTCAGCAAGCACATCCATACAACAAGGTACACACACATAATGCATGCAGATGTTTTTGGGTGTTAACAGTGCAGTAATACATATAAAAGCCAATGCATTTAAGCTGATGCATACTTGCATTTGATTACTGCATGAGTGAGGCTCTAAACCAGCACTTGGTGAACTGGAGTTCTGTAGAGAGTAACAGTCTAGCTTCTTTACAGACTAAACCTAAAGGAACTTGTTTTGTGCTAAATTAATATGACTAATCAAATACCTGGGTATGCTGAAGTCCAGGGTACTAATTCCAGATGCACCGTTTTGTTCTGTTATGCTTAGTGTCTCCTTTTTACTAAACTCAATTCTTTCTGGGTTGCTTGCCCATCTCTTCTTGAACTGGTTCCCCTCACCCTGAAGCTGGGTGAAGCACTCCACGCGTGCAGTGTGCCAAAAGGTGTGCTGGTGTCCTGGTTTTCTCTAGGCATGGCCTTTTCTGGGTGTGTTGCTGTGATCTGGTGCTTGTAGTTTGTGCCAGTGTCTGAGGCGCTCCTGATGCAGTTCTTCCTGCATCTCTTTCCCCTTGGCAGAGGGTATAATGCACAGCACTGCCAGGTTCCTTCCTGCGTCCTTTTTATACTATTCCTGGCCCTTTCGAGGCAAAGACCTTCACTGGCCAGTTGAGTGGGGGGCTCTTCTGGCAGCAGCAGAGAGCACAGTGTTCCTTGTCTTTCCATACTACTCTGTGTATAGGGATACCCTCTGGTCTTTCCTCTGTCGCCTAAGGCCAGGCTTTAAGGGCCCTTGTTAATGCTCACTGCTTCCACCCCCTTAGGTCATCCGAAAGGGCTGGCTCACCATCAACAACATTGGGATCATGAAGGGTGGCTCCAAGGAGTATTGGTTTGTCCTGACAGCAGAGAACCTCTCCTGGTACAAGGATGATGAGGTGAGTAGCTCAACTCTGTGACTTGAGTCTCGGGCATCTGATGAAGATAAGGCCTTTAGTTCACTGGGTGTTACAGATGTGTCTTCTAAGTACTGTCTGCAGCTTCTGACACAAGCTGAAACCATCCTTGGGCCGGGTTCCCAGGGGTCTCAGCACTGCTGAGCATTTCTGAATTGATGTGAATGTGGATGTGGCTTTTTTGACGCACAAGGAGTAACATCTGTGCTTGAAGCCCTGGCTCAGCAGAAAGTTGACAGACACTTGGAATGAATTTGACCTTTGTCTTGCTGTGGCAGCTGTGATCGAGGGTGTGATGGGTTAGTTCCAAGACTTGGACTTCTTGGTGTTTGTAGGGCAGCCATGATAAGTTTCCTGAAGGAATATGGCAGAGGTTTTCATGTATCTCTCCCGGTCACAAGAAAAAAGCTATCTCCTTTCTGAGCATAGCAACAGGAGCTGCGGAGCTGAAGGTGCAGCTCATATGCTGGCTCCTTCTGACTTTGGATAAATTACTTAACCTCTCCAGGATTCAGTTGTTAAATCTGCAAAGCAGGAATGTCTTCTTTAATGTTTTTATATTGAACGTGCTAGCTAACATATTTGTAAAATTGTTTGAATTGTGAATGGTTAGAGTACTGCTGATCAAAAGTACAGTGATGTGTGGAATATCACTGATAAGAACAGGGACCTACTCTGTAGAGTTGCTTGCAAATCTTGAATATTAGGAATTCTGGCATTGTGCTGTGGTGTCTTTCTGCTTCAGTGGGAAATGATATAAGCAGACAGAATTGTCCCAGCTGAAATTATCGCTGTCAACAGTGTGTTGCTTTCTGTGCAAGACATAGATAGATAATTGTCTTTTCTGATTACTTTGAAAAGAGAAGGAATGGCTGGGTGGTTTGGTAAGGACATGATCAAAAGGGTTAGCCCCACTCAGTGTGCTGCGGGATGAAAAATGCCTGATATGATGTAGTCATGCATTCTGAGTTGACTGGGGTTTCTGATTGCAAATAAAATAAGTGCTCTGCCCCTTACTGTGGTTTGTGTCCCTCAGGTGTTCTGAGGCACGCAGTAGTGTGCCTGGGAGCTACAGCTAGGCCTGGCTGCTTGTCTAGTTCGTATCAGTGGGCCTGTTTTGTTCTCAGCAGGTGGAAATGATGACAAATATGTTGGTGAATCAGCCTTTAAATATCGCTTTCTGCATGGAGACTGCTGCAGTGCTGCTATGGATGAGCAGGCAGCAATTGCCTAATTAAAGAACCGGGCATTGAAATGTCTTTTGCTAAATCAGTGTGTCTCTGCTATAAGACCCCCTGACCTTTGTATTCAGAGTTGCTTGGGGAGGCTTCACTTTCTTCTAGGTTGCATATGCAGGTCGAGTGGTTATAAACATCAAGTAGTTTAATCAAAGCCAGCTGCTACATCTGTATTACAGAGATGATCAGAACTCCCTGTTCTTCCTTGGGGAGTGGGAGGGAGGGCTGCAGTGAGGATGTGTAAACTGTTGATAGATTCCAGTTGCTTGGGGTGGGGATTGGACCTCCCTTCCCTCCTGAGGGAGGGCAGCCTTGGGAGGGGGGTCAATAGCAACTGGAGGTCTGCACTGTTTCCTTTCTGCATAGCAAGAGGTAGAGCTGCCTAATGAAAGCAGTTCCCTGCCAGCCTTGGTCCCTTAAACACAGGAGATCCAGTGCTGATGAGGTCTGAGCAGCCTCTGAGAAAGGAGCCTTTGTCTTCAGCTGAGTGGGAGCAGGGGGGAAAGGGAAGCATATTATTTGCTTCCTCCCCAAGTTCAACTCCTTGATCGCTGGCTGTTGTGAGGGAGAAAGGCAGCAACTTTGACCTGGACTCCATAGTTCAGTCAGGCTAAAAGTTGGTGCATTTGAGGGGCAGCTTGGAGAGCCTTGAGCATGCGGATTCCCATCCCAAACCTCAGTCCTGCATGGAACTGGCTCCATCCCAAAGAACTGTCTGCAGTGAGTGGTCCTGTGTCAAATGCTTATCTCTGCATGTCTGTCCCAGAGCTCTCCTTCTCCACCGATTCAGGAGGACTCCTGTCCTCTATGGCTTCTGAAATGTTCGCATGTATTTTTAAAGGCTGTACACCATGATCTTTCTTTACTTAAGCTCTGAGAGGAAGGGGGAGACTTTGTCTGCCCCACCCTGCACTTCTGTGGGCTCTCTTGTCCCAGTTCCCCTGTGCTCTGGCAGCTGTCCAGAGGGAACAAGGAGGGAGCTGAATCTGTCTTGTGCAGATGGAAATACTGGTGGCAGAGCTGTGGGTGATGATGAGGGAAGGAGCAGGGTGAGAAGGTGTGCAGTGGGGTCAGGGTGAAGACTGGGCTAGCATCTCTGGAGCTGGGGGGAGTGGGGGCACAGCTTCTCCCTGCCCTGTCTTGCAAGCCAGGACCCAGAGCCTGCAGAATGAAGACATCTGGACCCCATTAGTGAAATACCAGTCTTTCAGCAATGCTGGTGTGTGTTTCCTCTGCCTCTGAAGAAAGGAGCTGAAACTTAAAATGTCTTAAAGGGCCCAGCATTACATGTTAGCAGGGATATACGGCTGTTGATGCTCTAGAGGGGCCTGAAGGAGTGTGCTGGGGAATGGGAGGGGAAGGAAAGAGCAGGCCAGGCGGGGGTGGAAAGTTGGCTCCCCACTCTGCCTTGTTGCCAAGAGCATGTGTGTGTGCTCCTGGGCTCTCTGTTTTTCTTCCTGTCTCCTTTCAATGAGTCAAACACTGGCCCCGTGGTAGAGCGGCCCCACAGAAAGCTGGCCTCCCAAGACCTGGAGACCCTTCTGAGGTACCTGAACCTCCTGAACCCTGTGGGATTATGCTGCAGGCCAGTGGTGGGAGGGAGAGGTGGGGAGGAGTCTGCTCTGGCTGCTGGCAATAGAGAGAGAATTTCCTTGCTCAGGGAGGCCACAGCATCCTCAGGGCTGGAGCAGCAGCACAGCACGCTGTCTTAACTGCTCAGCGAGCATCATAGTGGACGCGATACAAGAACTTGTTTCAAATCGTCCTTCTGCCTGAATCCCTTATGAAATGCACAGTGCCCACTTCTCTGCGGGGCTTTCCCTCCTGCTGGAAAAGAGGGTCTATGAGCTGGGCTAGAGCTGATGGTGATGGGGACCTTGTAGGCAAGATGCAATGAGCACTGTGCTCAGTGGTTCCTATTGGTAAAGCTTACTGCCTGCTGGAGGGGACCCCTGTGCTCTCTGCTCTGCAAGGGTGACTGTGCTGGAGTGCCTGTCACTGTGTGCCAGAGTGTTTGCACAGCTGGGTGGATGGATATATCTGCCGTTTCCTTTGGGAATTTGTGTGAATGTGCAATACAGATGGGACCTTCTGTCCTTACTCAGGTAAATCATGTACTAGAAATTTTGGGCTTGTAAGAACAGGTGACTACATGAGAAGAATATGGCCTTATTTGCTTGTGTGAAAGTATTTGTGTTGCATGCAGTGTCAGTGCATTTGAGTCCTGTGTGTGTACAGGAGGGGTGGGCACAGAGCTTAGGTACTTCCAGGTGCATCAGGGAGTGCTTCATATTCTTTATGCATCGTGTTGATTCCTGCTGCATCACTTGTGCTTGAGCTCTAGCTCTTTCTCTGTCTTCATGCCTTCTCTTTTGCTCAAAGTACAAAGGTAGTCTCTCCTGTCCTGGGGAAGATTTGTCCTTATTGAGTCATTAGCTGCTTATTGTGTACCTGTCAATGTCTTATACCCAATTCTAGTTTAAAAATAAATACATTGATCAATACTGAAATTGTTCCCCCACTATACACATGCACTCCCCCTCTTCTCCCCCCCCCCCCCAACAGTCTATGTCCTTGAGGCACAGCTCAGCTGGTAGAAATCCTTTTGTCTTTGCTCTGATGCCCACAAGTCACCAGAAGCTTGCTGTGATGGGTCCAGCTGCAGCCACGTTTTTGTCCCCAGCTTGTTTAAAGACCATAGGAGCAGGTGTGCTCTGAGGTTCTTCCTCTCCTGCTTTCACACTGCTCTCAGGTGCTCTCTGAAACATGTTCCTTCTCTTTACATCCTCTGTGGAGCTCTTTCATTCATTCACTCATCTTTTTTCAGAAGTACATGTTTTCTTATGGATAATATCTTATGCAGTCTTAATCAGTCCTCACTTATGCTTTCACTCACTGTTTCTCATCTTTCTTTTCCAGACAAACATCAAAGCAAACACAACTTCCAGAGTATCCAAACCTCCAACTTTCAATCCTTTGTGGGTTTTTCTTTATTAATGACCAGCACTCTTCATGATGTGAAATCCCCTTTCTCCAGTCACCTTTCTCTGCTTGATCCTGCCTTCTCAGGTAGCAAAGCACAGTGCGGTTGTAACTCTGCCAGGCCCGTGTGTCTATCTCTGCATTTTATGGCAAAGTTTAGCATGTGAAACACAAGCAATCCTGAGCACAGCTACCCCGGGACAAGTGCATGAAGCTGAAAGAAATAACAGCTAAGAAGGGGATGAGAGAGATGGAGGAGGAATAAGAGGGTTGTGAGTAGGCTGGTGAACAGGCAGGTAAAAGTAATCATCAGGCATGGCTCCAAAGGGTTATATCCTCCCAGGCTGAGGGATGAGTGAACTTTGCATGCAGCTGTCCCCACAGCCCACCCTCTCCAAGCGTGTCCCTCTGCCGTGCAGGTGTTGCCGTCCCCGTGCAGCACTGGCAGTGTGTGGTGTATCCCAGCACAGCCTAACCAATGTGCAGACTACTGTACAATCTCGTAGTCCTGAACAGGTAGTCTGAACACTGGGCAGACGGAGTGGAGCCTCTGCGATCTGCTCTCCGGCTATCAGCAGCTCATTAGTCCTTTCCCCTCCCTGCTTTTGGGATGGGGTTTTAGGGACAGTGATGGGGTGAAAGAAAGTCCAAGTCCTGATTGAAGAAACATCCTCCTCTGGCAGCTGGGGAGAAGAAATATTGTTCTCTGCATCTTTCCAGTTTAGAGCAAACTTCCAAGCTCCTTCCTCTTCGAGTGCTGGTGTCAGGCTGGTACCTGGTTTCCACCTGCGGTATGCTGCACCTTTTTAGAAAGAAAAAAAAAAATCAATTACTTCTGTTTGGGGAGGAAATGCTGTGAAGTTTTGGCTGTCACCCAGGTGTGCAGAACTTGTTGCTTCATTCAACTCCTTTTCTTCCCTGTGGACCTGTGTGGGAGGATTCCCAGGCCCCATGCACCCTCACTGCCTTCTGCCCGGTTCTGTCCTGTAGATCAGCCCTTTGCCTGGTGTCTGGAGCAAAGCTCAAACAGGACCAGCCTTTGCTTTCAAGTCCTCAAAAGGGTCCTTTGACCTGCCTTGGCCAGTTGCCTTTGCAGCTCACCTCTGGCTACTGCAGGAGCAATCCACATCCCCTCTTTTTCTCCCCCCACTACGTCTGGCATTGCTGAGCTTCCCTCCCTCTTCTGGTTTTTGCTCCCTCCCTTCTTGCTTCCCTTCTGTCCTTCTGCCTCAATTGACGTGGCAGTGGAAAGCTAACTAGACTCGAGGGAGGAGCTTGCTGGCTGCTGGGAAGGCTGGAGGTTGGCAGGAAGTGAGCCGGCTGACGGATGGGGTTGTGTGGGGGAAAGGAAGGTTCCCTACCCCGCATGGAAACTTGAGGAATGCTGTTGCTTTCTGTGGTGTTTGGCTCCCATGTAACAATTCCAGATGTTAGCCCTAGCCTGTGTGGTTTGCTCCCTCTCTCCCTGGTGCTGCAGGGATAAAGAGGGCTTTATGTACACTGCATGTCTCCTTTCCAGGATCTCCTTCTCTTGTGTGCATGCTGGTGGATGGTTAAGATTTGTGGTCAAAAATAGGAATACCCAGAACTCTCGCTTTGTCTCCTAACCATGCACGGGGGAAGGGTAACCAACCCTCTCCTTTTCCCGGAGGTGTGCAACACTTTGCATGTGTGTTGCACTTTGCCTCATCAAAGCAAGTTAAATACTCAGGGACGATTCATCCCTTTCCTGGCACAGGGACAGGTGTAGGAAGAAATGCCTGCTTGTCCTTTGCAAAGGCTGGTGGGCACTGCTGTGACCTTAGAGAGGTCACGACAGTGGAGTTTTGGGCACTGTAGCCTCTCTTAAGCTACTCGGTTTCTGCCTGTGCTTTCTCATACACCCTCTGTGGCTTCCTAGGGTTGCACTTAGCTGCATGTTTAATTTTGCACATTATTTCAGCTGATGTAAATAAAATCTTTACTTTTGTGCAGGTGAGTTGATTAAAATTGCTGTACTTACTAAGCCAACAGTAATGGTTGTGGTTATCACATGAGTCCAGGCCTACTGTCTACAGAGCTTTTGAACTAAATCAGCTTAAAATCTTAGTATGTGTTGTTTAAGTTAAACCAATGCAGCTTTCTGATGTAAACAAGCCATTACAGCCGATTTTCAGCTTAAAGCTGTGATTGCAGTGTCCAGCAAATTACGCTCTGAGAGTAAAAGTGATACAGGTGGGCTGTGTTTTGGAAAGATGGTCTCAAGATGCATGTATGTTGTGGAGTGACTAGGGCTTCCTGGAAGAATCACGGCTCAGAAATTAATCTCTTCTAATGTGCATTTTCTTTGCAAAGACAAGAAGCAGAAAATGGTTGGTAATGTATTATTTCGGAGGCAGGGAGGGGTTCAACTTAAAATGCTCAACTAACTTGCTTTCAGATACTCCAGACTGTTTTTCAGAGACTTCTTCCTAAAATCTTGTAGTGTGCATGTATTCATGCAGTGTGTTTATTATCAATTATGAGGTTAATGTTTTTCTATTTGAGTAGAGTTTTTTTATTACAGGAGTTCCCAAAATGCCATGCATGTGTTTAACAAATGATTTGACTGAAACTACAGTCATCTCTGGGGCAGGTTTGTTTACCCATAACGCTTTACATCTTACAAGAAGGAAAGGAGATTAAGAGGTTTAACCAAGATGAATTTCTCCTAATTTCACATGGCCACCAATTAAAACAATGACAATGGTCTTTCTCCCATATTGACAGACCCTTGTTTCTGTGCAAAAAGAGGTGTTTGTCATAACAACTACAGGGAAACCTTTAATTAGTTTATTTGCGCTCCAAATGCAAACTGAGACCTAATAATTCTGCCACTTTCTTGTACTGTGAGTGCCAATTTCCAACCTTAGGGGAGCCCACACATGCATCTGTCAGCTTCACTTCACATGTATCCAAGAGTAGGAAAATTTAACTTGCTGTTGAGGCAGTCCAGTTGAATGGAGGAAATGCTTTGAGTCAGGCTGGCTTGCTGCCTGCTGAATTTTGTGACCTTGTAGATTATTACCTACAGGATAGCAACAAATAATTCAGATGATAGTGCAAACCACTGCTGTCTCTGGCCAAAACCAATATCTAGAATTTAGCCACAATAAGGAGGTGTGTAGCAACAATAAGGATGTTGCAACATCAGGCTGCAACTGCAGCATCCATTTTTTCCTCCAGCTATTGTTTCACAGCTCACAATTGGAATGGCTAATAGATCCTGGTCTCCTTCCTGGCCATGTGTATTTTCTTTCTTTGGTAGATGCGAAGTACAGAGCCATATGGCTGTATCTGCACTGTGTTGGGGGCGGGGGAGTAATCCTCTGGCACTTATCCTGCCTGTGCAAGTAGCTTCCAGTCATCTCTTTCTGCAGTTCTCCATGCAAGTGGTGTGACTCCCATTGGGAGCAGCAGCCCTGATTAGGGGCAGCTAGCCCTCTGCCTACAACATTCCCTAGCCAACACTGAGCATCCATGTTCTGTTTTGGCCAGTCTGAGTGCTTCTGCCACTTCACTACCTCTCCTTGGCCTCATGGCTCTACAGATTAACTTGCAGCTAATGTGCACATTTTACATAACATATACGCTACTGCTGAGAGGGAGTTTTGCCTTATTTTTTTTCTTCTTACAGATGAGAGGAGATATCTTATGAGCAACATAAGCCTCTTGGAATCAGACTGAGGGTTTTGAATATAGTATTACACAAACTACTTTCCCAGTTCGATGTGTGCTGGCTTTTCCTTTTCTTCCCCCCGCCTCCAAGTCTGGAAAGCTAGAGAGAGAAGCCCTTTTCCCCTCTTGGCCAGGATGCTATTCAGCCATCGCATGTACTGCCAGATTGCTAACATATGGGCAGAGGGCTCAGCCAAAGTTTTGAGAGGCTCAGCCCTTGGCAGCTCGTTCCACACTTTCCTGTCTCTACATTCAGGAAATGAAGTCAGAGTGTTGATATAAAACAGGCTGGGTTGAAAACTGAGAAGCTGGAAAGACTGAAGTGGGGGACTGGGAGGGGGGAGGTGTGGGGAGATGGAGAGCGGCAGGGGCTCGTTGCAGTGTGCATTGCCCTGCAGCATGTGTGGGTTGGGGGTTTCTTGCCTTGCACCAATGTCCTCCATTTGATTGCTCTTGCTACCTCGGAGTCAGAGGACTGAGATTTTATGCTGACAGACAGATATACCTGTCTTTCCTCTGGTGTATGGAAAGATCAGCATGCAGAGATAGTGTTGTCTTGATCACGTGGCAGCATTTATGAAAGTGCTTGGAAGGGGTGAAAGTCATAACTTTGGTAAAGAGCATGTATTTCTGTATCTGGGACATGGGATTCCCTTACCTTTTGACTTCATTCCTGAAGAATGACTCCATTGCTAAATTTCTATGGAATGATGTGGTTCTAATGCAGAATTATTTTTCTCAGACAGCTTTAACATCGATTATATTTTTACTAGCCCAGAGTCTCTGTGGGATGGATGCAGGGAGTTCCAGTTAAGTGAGATTGCAGTGGGGATGTTCTGTTGCCTAGGGATGTAGCTGTTGGTGTACTTCACTTCTAGGTCACTAGTTCAACCTAATCCAGCATAGTAATAACCAAAAGTAATAGAAAGCTGGAAGCTGTGGCTTACAGAACCTGAAGTGGTCTGTGTAGCTCCAAGACCAGTACCTAGCTGACAGATGTCCCATCACAAAAATGATTGCCCACCTCAAATCTAGACTGATCAACAATATTAAAAAATACAGGGGAACTTGCTTGGAAGAGCTTTCCTGCTTTCATAGCCTGGCATCTTTCGTGGGAGAGAATGGAGAGTTTGACAGCTACCAAAGTGATCTCTTCTGTTTTCTAGATGCTGGCTTCTGGGATATTCTTGTTGCATAAATTTTGTAATGGACTGATATAGCCTGATCTTTGGGGTATGTCTGAACTCCGTAGTGTCTGGTATCCTTAGCAAAGTCAAGTCAATTTAACTGAAACTTAAGGGGATGTTAGGCTGGACTTGCCATCCTCTGGGTGTTTGAGCTCAGCAGCTTTGTCATCCTTACCTGCTGCTCTGCCCTGCCCTTCTTTTCCAGCTAGATCTTCAGGATCTCTGCTCGCTGACCATCTTTGTTTTCCATTCTTGTTTCCCCCGAGAGCAATCATGGGTTTTTTGTTTCCAGCCAAGAAAGGTCTACAAACACACAAGATGCTCACAAGGGGACAGTCACGCATGCATGCTTGCACACAGAAGTATGCTCTGTTTCTATTCTAGTCTTGGACAGCCAAATTCTGCCTTTTGGAGACCAGTGTGATGGCTCCCTCTCTTGTTATGTTGGCGTATAATACCCAACTGGAACAGGATGTTCCAAATGGGGACCTTAAACCAAACTCACTTCTGTTGATTTGCTGTAGATCCAGATTAGAGACTAAGCAGGGAGAATGATTTCTGACTTAGTTTCTGAATGTAAATTTAAAAATTAAGATCAAGTTTGGTTTTTAAAAGATGATACCTAGGGTCAAAAATGTTGAGTTTGGTTTTTGGGTGCATTGTTCTGTGTTTAGCTGGAGATGTCTCTCAGGAACCAAACTGGAGGGTTACAGTTACTCTGAAAAAGGGGTCTCTTAAAGCTCTCTGAGTCTGGTCACTGGAATTTCAGGCTCCTGTTTTTAACATTCACCAAGCAGTAAAGTGCCCATATTGCTTGAGCTTCTAATCATTCAGAGCATGAGATTTTCATTAATGAGCATAGTTGCTTGATTTTTTTTTTCAACACAGGAGGCCTTCAGGTAACCTTACGGTAATCTGTATTATTGTAGCCAGATTTGCTCTTTGATCTCCTGACGCATATTTATTATTGCTTAATTAATACTTTAAAAGGGCTCACAGTACCTAACAGTGTAGGACAGTGATAGGATGAAGTAAGAAAGTCTGTTTTTCTGAAGAGGTGAATTTAAGTTGATATAGTCCATAACTTCTGTGTCAAACCAGCTTCTCTATCACATGGCTGGCTGGCTTTTCTTGAACCTGGATATAGGCTTGTAGTGATTAAAAGTAAAACACTGAGGTGGTGACAGTGGAGCTGCGAGGGCTGCTGTGCCCCCTCTCTGACCAGCAGCAGTGTTTCCTCCTCCATTAATGCTGTCCTGAGAACAGAGGTATGAGGAGCCTTTCCCAGGCAGAACTGCTCTGGCTGTCAGGTGGCTGATGAGGGTCTTGGTGCTGACTGACCCCTTGCTGGGAGGAGTGAGGATCTTGATATTGATCACAACCTGGGGAGTTGGGACAGTGCCATGCTGCTGCCTGCTCCTGGAGAAGTTAATGGGGCAGGGTTACTTGGCCACATGGCAAAAGCAGTCAGGAAGGACAAATTCCTGTTTCTAGAGGTCTCCTTTTCTCACAGACTTAAGGGACCAGAGGGCCTGGGTTGAGAATGCCTCTCTGGTGACATGGGGGCTGTAGAGCTGACTGATTCCCCTGTGCTGGTGGAGTAGAGGCTTCATTGGAGCAGTGAGTGATGTGTTACTGATCCCTTTTTCAGGAGAAGGAGAAGAAGTATATGTTACCAGTGGATAACCTGAAACTGCGAGATGTTGAGAAGGGGTTCATGTCCAGCAAACACATCTTTGCTCTCTTCAACACTGAACAGAGGTATGCTCACATCTCAACATGCCAAGCTGTTGAAGCTAGGGACAGGCTTTATGTAATATTAGATAGGAGGGAGTTGAGATGAGTATGTTGGGATAGCTGTCCAGGAAAGATGTGCATATGCTTTAAGGATAGCTATTTTTGGAGGAGACAGGGGACTTTTTAAAATAAGTCTGACTTCATTCCTTCTGGTCTTACAGATGTGTACCACTTTCTTTCTTCACCAGTGCATGGTCTGCAGTGTGACCTTAGCCTTCAGCTATTTGGTGTGGTTACCTGGGTCTGGCTGTGGCTGGAGTATATATTTATAATCAATGTTCTTAGTGAGTGACTAGGGAAAGCCATAGGAGATAGGTGACCCAGGTTTGCTGGAGAAGTCCAGCAGTGAGCAGAATTGAAAAGGGAATCTCTTTCAGGCCCTGTTGAAACACACAACTGATTTGGAGGCAATCAAACTTGCTCATTAAAAAAAAAAATCATTTCCTTTTTCTTCTGCAGGGACATCATGAGGATACTAGCAAGGGACTAAATGTCTCTGCCTTAAAATGATGGGAAGATTCCCTGGTCATTGACATCTTTGTCAAATATGGGCAAATCTCTGATTTGGAATAGGGAAGAATAAAATGTTTGTCGTCTTCTCAGGAATGTTTACAAGGACTACCGGCAGCTGGAGCTGGCCTGTGAGACCCAAGAGGAGGTGGATAGCTGGAAGGCTTCCTTCCTTCGTGCAGGTGTCTACCCAGAGCGTGTTGGGGTAAGTTACAGCCATAATAATGGGGTGGGAAGGAACACAGCCTGTATCTTAAGAAGGATAGCTGCATCCTTTTATGTTAAAAATAAGTCTGTGAAGGTTTTGTCTCTTTCCTGAGATGAGAATATTTTGGAACAAAAATTTAAGTTTTTGGTATGTCCTGGTGCTCCCTTAAGGAAGCTTGGGATAAAGTGACTGGTAGCTTCAAAGGGGAGATAAAGTATGCAAAGGCTGCCTTGATAAACCCTTCTAGCTCTCTTGTTTTGTGGGCATTAAATTCCTAATATAAGGAGGACATTTAACCACCTGACTACTAAGTGGTACGTGTCTGCTGAGCGAGGCACCATTCCTTTTCAGTAACACTTACTGTGCAGCCTTGTTAGGAGCTTCCTGGCTTATTAGTAGTTGTTCTCCCATTCCTTCCCCCACCCAATTAGGAAGGGATGTTCTCTGAATTTTTCTTTTGCTTGGCAGATACCTTAATATGCTAGTTTAGCAAGACCTCTTATCTCTTCCCTTAGCTTTGTCTCACAACGCTTGCTGTCAGCATTATGCTCTGCTTTAAAAGTATGTTCTAGAGAATTGTGGTATATGTTCCTGTCCAAAGCCTTCCTGTTTCTCTGAGGGGAAGCTGCTATAAATGGTTTTCCCCTTAGAAAAGTCATAATTGCTTATCTGTTTGTACTTGTTGCTTCTAATAAACTTCTTGCATTCATGTTTCCTGTTTGTTACACTTGAAGATTGTGTTTTTTGCCTTAAAGCATTTTCTGACAAACTGATGTGATATTAAAAAGAGGATTAGGGACTGGACTTTAACAGTGATGTGACTTCAAACTGGCTTTGAACCAGACTGGGCCTCTTAAACACATACTCATGAAGGACATGTGCCACCTATTGGTGTGCAAATGGAGTGGTTTAACATAGGGACACTGATCGATAGGTTGACTGTCTCAAAACACTATGTAATGAATAACAAGTGGCCATTGTAGGTAAGTAAATTGCCCTTTGTTGCTAACAATACGATTTCCTTTGCAGAGCATCCCATTTTGATTTTCAGTTTAGCTAAACAATTCACTTGTTTGTCTTCCAGGGTAATTTAGGTATTTATGTATTTATGTATTGCTAGCAGGATTGGTCTTTTGTTCAGTGCTATTATGGGATCTTCTCCAAACTCTGAGACCAACTAAAAGTTGTCTTCTATTTTTTTGTCCCTTTTTGTTTTAATTTTTTCTACATATGCTCAAACTGGCCTGCCAGGACAAGGACAAAGTAAGTCTGACCCTCTCTGCCTGTGTTGCCCCCTGGGGCTCTCACCAGATAGTTCTCTCTTGTTTTTTCCTTTTCTCACAGTTTCCCAAGAGGCATTTGCTTCTTCTCCCTCTTTGTACCTTCTGTTGGATTGCTGCTGTTTCTGTTCTTGGTTTGGGTTTTCCTTTTTTTCTTTTTATTTCTCCCTTTTTGTATGACTTCTGAATCTTGGTGCAAACTTATTTTTGAGGTTTTTGACCCTTTTTTTTTTTAATTTGTTGTCCTGTTTGACACCCACTTCATTTACTTTGTTTCTCACTGAGAAACAAACTTGCATTCCTCTACTATGTAAGATCTTCCCAGGAAAAGCTCAAATTAACAGAAGAATTTGCCATTTCTCATGTATTTTGTTCCCCAAAACAAAAGATAAGTAATTTCCTACACTGCTGCAAGTCCTTCAGACTGGGATGGTTTAAAAGAAAGACTCTTCTTTAAAAAAAATCAAGTGTTTTGTTTTGTTTTTTTTAAATAAGTGTTGAGAAAGACAGCATTCTTTCATGCTTTACTGCTTTGAAATTGATCCCAAATGGGTGAGCCTAGGTGATTGCTTGCTGTCAAACAGCACAGTCCAGGTTTTACCTTACGGAAAGCTAAAGAATGCATTTCAGGTAGACGGGAAGAGATTCATCTGCTTGGTGTGAAAGAAAAGATAATTATGCCTTACGGTGCAGGATTTGCAGTTAAAGTGATCAGGAAGGTTTTCTAGGTTACTCCATCTACTTGCAGTCTGCCTGAGGTGAGCAGTTATTTCACCTCTGTATCTGTTTTCTCATTTGTGTAATGAGGATAAAGATGCAGTGTGTCAGACAGCCTGTAAGGCTTAATTTATGGTGAGCGATTCTCAGGTCTGAACTGAATCTGAGCATGGAAAACCCAGCTCAGATGAACCTTTCAGGAAGCTATAAACATTAAAAGTAAAAATTACAGCTTTGAGTATTCACTAGAGCCATAACTTGGGAACATTGGTCAGGATTGGTCAGGTCATTGTTGCCTTTCACCTTTGTGTAACAACTTTCTACCAAGAGCAGCTTTATTGTTAAGGTTCCTCAGATCTGAGCTGGAGAAGTCTATACATGCTGAGCTGTGCATTGACAATCACAGCTCAAAATGTAAGTTTAAGTAAGTTTTATTGCATGCGCTTCCTGTGTGTTCCCTTATTTTCTTCTCTTAGCTCTCATGAAAAACTAATTTTATTACATTTGAAGAACCAATCTGTTTCTCCTCTTCTGTGCAGGCCAGTGAAGCAGAGGAGAATGGATCAGACAGTTTCATGCACTCCATGGACCCTCAGCTGGAGAGACAAGTGGAAACAATCAGGAACCTGGTGGATTCCTACATGGCAATTGTCAACAAAACCATCAGAGACCTCATGCCGAAGACAATCATGCACCTCATGATAAACAATGTACTTATCACACTGTGGTTGGTGGAGGTGGGGAGATGCAGAGAAGGGGAAAAATAGGGAGGGAGAGAAAGAATGAAGAAAAACTGAAGGCAGTTTGGAAGTAGGAAGAGGTGGGGACAGAATGGAGTGTTTTGGGAAAGACAGTGGAAATTCATTCCCTCTTTGTGCTCATTTACAGACCAAGGACTTTATCCATTCAGAGTTGCTGGCAAACCTGTACTCCTGTGGTGACCAAAATACGCTGATGGAGGAATCGGCAGAGCAGGCCCAGCGACGTGATGAAATGCTGCGCATGTACCATGCCCTGAAAGAGGCCCTCAACATCATTGGGGACATCAACACCAGCACTATCAGCACCCCTATGCCCCCACCGGTGGACGACTCTTGGCTGCAGGTGCAGAGCGTACCATCTGGACGCAGGTACCAGAGGCTCAGGGGGAGAGCCCCACAGACCTGCCTGATGCCTCTTCAGTGGCTAGCTGGGGCCTCCTACTGAGACAGGGAGTCCTTCTCTTCCCCTCTTCTCCCTGTGGATGAAGAGTTCTGGGTATTTGTGTTGGGAGGCTCCTAGACCTTGAAAGCTATGCAGGGCTGCTATATCTTTACAGAGTATGTGGAGGCTTCTAAACCTTTAGGTTAGATGGGGCCTGAAGTAGCTTTGAAGGCAACCTGAAGCCTGGCATGGCCCTTGAAAGCCGAAGGGTGGCACGTAAAGTGACACGAAACTAAAGAAACGCTGAAGGTAGCATGATGGTGACCTGATGGTGGCATAGAGGGATCCCAGGCCTGTTGTTGCAGTTGAATTTCTCTGTTTGTTTGGCAGGTCTCCTACGTCCAGCCCCACGCCACAGAGGAGAGCTCCCGCTGTTCCACCCGCCAGACCTGGGTCTCGAGGTCCAGCTCCTGGGCCACCTCCTGCTGGTGGGTCCACACTGGGTGGTGCCCCCCCTGTGCCCTCCAGGCCAGGTGCCTCTCCTGATCCCTTTGGGCCCCCACCTCAGGTTCCTTCTCGGCCTAATCGTGCTCCTCCTGGTGTTCCCAGGTAAGTCCTGAAACACTGCTCCAGACAGGTGGGATATGTCCAATTTCTGGGTAGTGGCCCTGACAGTACTTAGCCTGCCTCGGCCATAGAAGGAGAATGGAGTGCATGGTGTGGGTACAGTCTTTGACTATTTGAATTGGGTCCATAGGCAGGAGCATCGTTGTCCACTGATATTTTATTGTACAGATGAGGCAATGCAAAGGCAGCTCTTGGGAACAGAGAGGCAGCCTCTTCTCTACACAAACCTCTGTGCAAAGGTTGGGGGAAGAGGACCTTGTACCCAGGGGCTTTATTAAAGCAATCGTACCAATGCCTCTGCTCACAAGTAGGAGGTGGTCACCAGAAAAATCACAGGACTGGAGTGACAGTACACCTTTCAAGGCAGTTCCCCCCTGCATAGGGATCCCCAAAGTATGAAGTTGCCCCTTTTTTCCTGGCCCAGAGCTCTTCAAGGTGAGTTGGAGACACCTTCATCTAAGCTGTTCAGATGTTTTTTTGGCTAGGAGAATATTGCAGTATCACTGGCAGGGAAATAGATTTTTTTTTTTTGGCATTTTTGTTGCTTCTGTAATCAACTTGAACGTTTTTCCAGTCTAGAGGGTTCAAATCACACAGCTTTGCTCTCCCATTAGGAACCGTAATTCCTTTCCTGTTACTTCAACATAGTAATAAGGGATTATCCCCTTTGCAGCTAAGCATGTGTTCCTGAACAAGACTTACGAGGCAGTCTGGAACCGGGAATGCTTTTAGGTTGGGTACTTGGTTTCCCTGTGAGGAAGAGAAGGTAATTTCAGAGTAAAGAATGAACATAACCAGAAACTCCCCAGTGACATGCCAGAGGGAACACTGCCCTCGTGGAAAATACCTCCTCTCCAGTGCGTGCTGGTGGCACATGTCTGAAGCTTTGGCATTTTCTGTGAAAACACCCAGCCGGTCAATGGGTGGTGATGGTATATGGCAGAAGCGGTTCAGTCTTCCTCCTGTGATAGTGCCCCAGCTCATATTTGGCACTGCCTGTTTGGAGGGGAAGTGTTCTCTGCCAGGCTGTATCCAGCCCAGAGATGGACAAGTCCGAAGAGATTATAGACCAGTTTCTGACTCTGCGTGCAAACGGTTTTACTTTCTTGGTGCCTCTGCCCCAGTCCTCCCTATGCACCTTGATGCAGCTCCCACAGTAACTTCTCCACACGTGCCTCAGTGTTGCCCCGGGGACTGCAGTCCTGCTGGTGGCACCGATGGATGTCAGCATGCTTCTGCTGTGTATTTTGGCTCTTGCTTCTTGTGACCCTGCTTTTCCATATACTGTTACTTCGTGGGTTTGTTTTTAGTATACTTATGCTTCTTTCTGTCTACATCTTTCTTCTTTCATTCAGTTTCATTTCTTCACTCATGAAAAATATTCTATATACCTGATCATTATGATAGGATTCCTCAAATGGGCTAAAACTAATTGGCCTTTTTTGAAGAAATCTGTCGTAGCCTGTCTTAATGGCTTTTCTGCCTTTTGCATGAGGTAGAAGGGTTTAGGGGAAGGTAGGAAACAGCACTGGAGCAGAGGAAGAAAGTGTTTCATACTTAACCGAACAATCCCTTGCTTTAGAAGGAGAGGTGGTAGGTTGGATTGCATGCTACAGACTACCCTGATCTGGAGTTGAGAATGTAATGATGCTCATTCTCTGATCCCCCTCTCTGATTGTTCCAGTTGTTCATAGACTCCTCTGGATCCTGATACCAGCTTGTCATTTGAGTTCACTGATGAATGGAGAATTTCCAATGACAAGGGACTCTTTTTCTTCCTCTCCTGTATATAGAATAAGGATGTTCCCTGCTAGCACTTGGACTTGGGTCCTTCTGCCATGGGTGAACGAATGCCATCCCCATTGTTGCTTTTTTTAATACCCATCTTTTCCCTTGCTAACCAGGCTACACTATTGTGTGTGTGTGTGAGGGGAACAAAGCTCTTGTGTATGGCATGAGTGGGCTCTGCTGTAGGAGATGGTGTTAGGTAGTGAACTGGAAGTGCATGGTGGTGGATGGATGTACTTTGTGTGTGTAGACGGACTGATACCTGTGTAGAAGTTTGGCAGATTTTTGTGCCTCCAGTTTGTGTGAGCATCTGATTTTATGGATGATGAATTTAGACAAGTGTTGCTCCACTTCGGGCTTATAAATGTAATTGTATAGACACATGCTTTCACATATAAACACCACATGGTCTATTTTCTTGCACAGAAAGGTTTTACTGCATATAATTAAGTACACTTAAAACAAGACTGACTTACCATCCTGCCTCTGTACTTAGCATTTATTCAGTCTACTGTGGAAGTCTGTATTGCCAAATACATAGCTTTGGGAGCTGAAAGTTACAAACAATGCAAGGTCCTATCTGTGTGCAATGAAGGACTGCATTTGGACTATATACCTGTTGGAGCTACGCAGGAGGATTTGCTCTGGGAAAGAAAACTATGAAGATATTCCTCCAAGTATTCGGTATCTTCAGTTTAAAATAGTTTGATAGAAACTGCAGGTGAAAGAGCTTAGGCAAGCTCAAAGGAGAAATAGGAAAGTTTAAGTGAGAAGCAACTTAACCATTGGAAAAATATGTTGAAGGCATTAATGGGTTCTCCATTCTTTGGTACATCTGAGGAAAAACATGCAAGTGATAAGCATCGCTGTAAGCATAACTTCACACAGCTTTATGACTTGAATTATTCAGGAGGTCAGAGTAGCTCATCTTATGATTTGTGACCTTCAAAATAGAAGTCTTCACCTGCTTCTTCCCTTTCTGGGTTGTGCTCAGGACTGCATGTTATCTCCCTCTTTCCTGAGCTGTTTGTTTCAACTCTAGCATTTAATGTGGTCAGAAGATATGAATCCTCAGTGAGAGACAAGTCAAGCCACCTGTGCCCAGGTGGTGGGTGCCGAGAGCTAGGTATGCTGCTGGTTCAGCAGGTATGAATGTCAGCATGGATGTGCAAGTGACTTGCTGGGTGGGTGAGTGAGCAATGGGCAGTAGGTCTGTGAACAGATAGATGGCTTTTGGTGCAGCCCTGTGGACAGCAGCTTTCTGGATGTATGCAAAGATGAAGCTGTGATTGTGTGTGTGAAGTCCTGCATGGCTGAGTGGAGCCCTACCCGGCAGTGCACACTCGTGCCGTGTTCTGGAGGGGGGCGTGCGAATGTGTGTCTGTGCAAGTGCATGTGTCTCTGTTCCACCTTCCTGACAGTCTGTGTGGCCTCTGCCTTGAACTGTCTGAACTGCCATGTTGATTTCATGTTGTCTTTCAGAATCACTATCAGTGACCCCTGAGGACTGGCAGCCACGGTACGTTTTGCACTCTCCCTGCAATGCATGAGTCATTGTGTCCCCATCTTCCATTTGCTCTGCAGCTCACCTCTGCTGCCTAGTTCTTGTATTAGTAACAGAGTCCCTTGTCCAATGAACCACCTCTGCCAGGATCTCATAAAGGGAGGAGTCTTGAACAGAAAACTGGCTGATCAGAGACAGAGCAGCTGCTTGAGCTGCAGGAGCTGGGAAAGCCTCAGTACCTGACTTAAGGCTACTAGAGGACCATTTCTCTGCTTCCAGATAGAGGAGGTGGGATGGGGGAATGAGCTTTGGCAACAAGGTCTAAACTGTGTGTGTCTTTCATTTGGCTTATGATACCACACTGACTGAGAGATCAGCAGAATGAACTGTTTTGATTTGGTTTGTCAGCTCTGTTAAGATCAAGATAGAGACCTGGGGAGCTGTTAGTTCAGACTCCTCTTCTTATATCCTAATGTCTGGCTGGAGAAGTGCTCCCCTCCTCACTGTGTCCCTAGTGCTCGTGGAAGGCAGGAGGAGTTTGGGTCACTAATGTCAGGACTTCCATGTTTGAGTGCAGGGTAACTCTGACATTGAATGTTCCTTGTTATCCTTGTGTCCCATCATCACTGTTAGAAGCAAATTCCCTTTGCTTGTTCTCCACTTGACCCTTCACCTTCTAGGTTACTCTTCTGCTTCCATTCAAATTGCCTTCTCTCCTCTGCTTTCTGCCCCTGAGAGAAGGGTTTAGTGATATGTATCCCCCCACACACTCTGCCCTGAGCTCCTGTCTGTTTCCCTTTCCTATCTCTCCCTGCATTTTGTGGCATTATACTTGTTCAGTGAAGTAGCAGGGTATTGGGGCAGGTTGTGTACTGTGCTGGCCCAACAACTCTACCTTGTCCTGTTAATGCTCGGGGGGGTATGGAGAGGGAGGTCTGGCAAATACTCCTGAGTCTTTTTGCTGGGAACCTCCAGCTGTTATTGACAAAGGGGTAGATAGGGCAGAACAGGGCAGGCATGGCTGTTTTGGGCCCTTTCTTCCTTTCTCTGTGGATGTTGTTACTTGAAATGAAAGGTCTGACTGAGAGGAGTGGAGCAGCAGTTTCTGTAGATTACCTTGCTGCTGGTTGTGGCAGAGAGCTGAAGGGGGAGTGTGTGCTGAAGTCCTATCTTAATAAGGATAGCATGAGTTCAAGCCCTTGTTCCAGGGCAGGGGATGCAGCAGATGGTGTCTGTTACTGCTGCATGTAACTGCAGTTAGAGCCGAGAGGTGCCACATCACATCAAACCAATGCAGTGATTGTTCAGTGATTGACATCTTTGAGGACGTCATCCATCAGCCCTCCTCACTGATGACAAACTGCAGAGGTGCTGGAGCAATCGGCAGTTTCCTCCAGTACTCTGTCTACTGCAGACATCCCTGGCAGCCCTAGAAACATGCATCTTGGTGAACCACCTCAGGAAAGAGGCTTGCTGTTGTCTGTACCTCGTTCTGGGACTCGCTGTTACGGGGCATTCTGTTCTTAATCTGGCGTAAAGAGCACCAAGGAAATAAAAAATTAAAAACCAAAGCAACACCAA
Organism: Balaeniceps rex; assembly: GCA_013401315.1. Classification (NCBI taxonomy): domain Eukaryota; kingdom Metazoa; phylum Chordata; class Aves; order Pelecaniformes; family Balaenicipitidae; genus Balaeniceps; species Balaeniceps rex. The sequence goes on along the minus strand of VYZW01042269.1, from coordinate 25,046 downwards.
AAAAACAACCCAAAAAACCCCACCCAAAACCTTTTCCAGCCCAAGGGAATAAATGTAATGTTTTCCCATCTCTGTTAGGTCCTTATCAGCAGAACTCTCTATTAGCCTGTTGGCTTCTCCTTTCAGCCCTATTTATTCTGGTAGGGTCAAGTGGCCTCTGTTGCTAGAACACATTATATAGTCCAGTGACTTCAAGCATCCTTTTCATGTAAATCCACAGAGGCTGTTAGGACAACCTGTCCACACTCCTGAAATGCAAAAAGCTCTTCAAGCTTCTCAAAAAATGCCTTCTAACATGTGAGAATACAACAGCATCTCACTAAAGCCTGAGCTGCAGTTTTGTAAGGTTTTAATTCAAGTGCTATTACTGTTCCAATGTCAGTAGTAGCCATCAGATGGTTGGTATGGCTGCATTTACGCCATGAGCACCCTTTAGAGATAATGCATAGATCCCACATGTCATGAAGCTCAGGGTCACAGATTCCCCAGCTGTAACATCTCATTTTGCTTCTGGGGGATAGTATTATTTCAGCATCCTTCCAAGGTGGTTGTAATTTCCAGATTAGCTCAGTCCCATCATTATTTGCTGTACAGGAGCAGTAACTTGATTGGCATGCTGACAATGGGGTCTTGCAGTCCCCATTGACATTTTCAGTCAAGGAAATAACATTTGGAAATGTGTTAGTGTCTGAAGCTTTTTTTATGTATCACTTCCCAAGGCAAGGAACAGGTAGTTGTAATTGTTTTGAGATCTGGGGCTTAATAGATATGGAGCAGTAAATTCTGCTGAGGTCTAATGAACTGGACTGTAGAGTTGCTCTGGTTCATTTGCTAAGATGAGGGAGCATGCCCCAATTTATGGGAGTATAGCTCCTCTGGTACCAGCATGATTATAGACTTGCAGTCAGTGCAAAATGAAGACTTCCCTACCTCAGAAGACTGTACTGGTGCAAATATCCTCCTCTGCCCCTCTTCCCTTTCTCCCCTCCTTCAGTCCCTGTGTTAGGGAAGGGCCTTCATTTCCAGCAGTCAGTTGATTCTCTGTAATCTAAATTAAAGCTTGTCAGTGTGGAATTGTTCAGGCGTTAATTCTGTGACACCTGGTTCTGTATGATCAGTGCAAATACTTCCTCTCTACTTGGTGTACATCCTGTTGGGTTTGCTCTTTGCATTTCAGGCAGTTTGGACTGTAAAACTACTCTGGCTTGGTACTGAACAATTTAATTATAATGATACACCATCATGATGCTGTTTAGGTTGCAGACACTGCAGGGAACATGCTTTAAAGAAAAAACACAGATTGAACTCACTGACTTACAGAACACTTTTTTTTATTTGTAGACTTCTTAGAGCCTGTAGGCTGAGTCTGAAGTGGTCTTTCAAGTAATGAGACAGACGGCAGGAGTGTTGTCTTGTATCTTCTGGGGTTTTGCTTTTCCCCAGTCCCTTACAGGAAGGAGATCCTAGAACACTTAATCCATGCAGAGGGCAAACACTTAAGTTGCTGCCTACTTACCTAGCTAAAATACCAGCAAAAGAGCTGAAACAGAATGGAGTAGCAATGACCAAAGTTCCTTTTACTGAAGTAAGTAGAAGCTGCATTTGCTGAGCACCAGAACTAGATAACTGAAAGCAGCAAGCTTGCCCCTAACATCAGATGAGTATCATGTAATGGAGTTGGGGAATCTCAGGCTTGCAGTAGCCTTGAGGGCAGGGGAAGAAGGTGCTCCTCCAAACCTGCCAAGAACCTTTGACAGCAGCGTGTCTCAGAAGACCCCATCCATGCTGTGTGACTGTCATGTGCTTGATACAGGAGCTTACTGTTGTCCATGCTTCTCAACTCTCATTCCAGAGCCAGTGCACTTACTGGCAATAAATCTCTGCAATTCCAAATTTCAGAGGGAAAGCAAAACTGGCTGTCCAGTGGATTGCTTTACTGGTGATCCATGCTATGCAGAAAGGCCAGTGTGAGGCCTAATATAAACCTGTAGGTCTCCTTTGTGGAGTTGCACTCTGGTAGCTTGTGCCTCAAGTTTTATTCTCTTGCTGGCTCAGGCGAGGTGGAGAAGCATGTGTGATTGTGACTGCGATTGCTGTGCTAACCACAGTGTGTGTTCTCTTGTTTTTGTTTTCTGCTTTTTCACAGCAGAAGGGGCCCCGCCTCACCTACTCGACCTACCATAATCCGACCGGCTGAACCGTCCCTCTTAGATTTATAACTCGAGGCTGTAGACAGCTGGCGACGAATGCCGTGCTGGCGGCTTCCCCATTCCACCCTCCCTTCCACAGCCACAGTCACTCCCCTCATCCATCCCACATCTGCCTCCCACCACCCCTTCCTGGTGTGTTGTAAAACACTAGCCTAGTGATCGAGCTCTTCGTCTTCACTCATGCGTCCTGTATTGCTTTGTGAGCATAGAGTAGCCTTCATTCAGTGGCATGGATCCCTGAAGTACACAGGCTCCTTGGAGAGATCAGCCGCAGGGACATCCTTAAGTCCAAGTGGTGGCTGTCCGTCCAGTTATTTCATCTGCCTGGTCTAGCCTGGATAAGTGTCCTGCCTGCATCAGTTAGCTGTAGCACCTAGGACTGATCTGTAGCTATTTTCTTTTTCTTGTAGTTAAAAAGACAAAAGTGTGACTTAGAAGAAAAATACTGTCAAAACATGTGACACCGTTAGGAACAGATTAAATGTCCTGTGTATTAGTTTGACTTCTAAGGTGCAAAAATTCATGTTGGGAACAGTGCAATCAACCTTATAGTGAGGCAGGGAAATCAAGAAAGGGGGGAACTCAATGGATCGGCATAGTCCTGCTAGAGTGAAGTCTGAGATAGCGCACACACCTCAGCGTGCAGGGAGCACATGGACCTGCTCGCACTCAGCTCCCCAAAAGAGCTGGGGAAGTGCTGCTGGTGAAAACACTGGCTCCTGCCAGCAGTTGTCTTGCATCATCATTTTTGGCTGACTTTCCTGAATCCCGCAGGGAGAGGGGAATAGATACACTGCTCCCCCCCTTGCAAATGGACAACCAAATGTTTTCAGGGAGTTTGCTGTGTAATGTTTTGTTGAAAATACTTCTGCTTTGAATAAGCACATTTTTCAGTGTTTTTTGGGTACTGTGGTGACTTCTTCTGTAGCCTTTTCTTCTTGCATGTGGATGGTACGTGTTTGGGGAAACTTGTAACCGTTGTTGATCGCAACTCATCTTCTTAAGGTTTGGTTTTTACTTTTCATGCTACATGTATTAAAAAAAAAAAAATACTTGAGAATTAAAAATATATCAACCCTCTACATCTCAGATGTCATGTCTCTACCAGAGCTAAATGAGCCACCTGTGTTGCAGGCTTTCAACCAGGCCTGATTCATATTTAAATTATCTTATTTCAATGCTGTTGCTCTTAATTTCTGTTGTGGATCCTCTATTGTTCTGATGCCAGTTCCTTTCTGTATTTTAACTATTGTTTTACTACTTCTCCCTTCTTTTCCTTCCCTTCCCCTTTTTTCTTTGTTTTTCTTGTCTTTAAACTCCAGCCGGCCGGGTAAGGCCAGTCCCTCCCGCCCGGAGAGCCCAAAACCACCATTTGACATGTAGGCCTGCTCCCTGTGAGACTCTTTGCCTGCCTCTTAGCTGTTCTGTCCTGGAATGGTCTGACTCGAATCTCACACATGGCTTGTTTTGTTTGTATTTTGTGACACACACATATCAGATGTGACTGTAGTGAAACTGGTTTTTTTTTCTTCCCAGCTGCTTAAAGGAGTTAAACGAGTATATTGTAGTAATGAGAAACATATCTTTACTGTTATAAATATCTATAAATATATATATAAGATGAAAAATCTATATATGTCCAGGTGTTTAAAGCCATTTGTGCTTCCATGTGGATTTTAGGAAATAAGTAGGGAAAGAATATCTATATACATATATATACACACATCCAAAAAGTTAACCAAATCCTGATGTTGAGTTTTTGAGCTGATTGATTGTTAAATTCTCTGCTGTGTGCAGTTGGGTTATTGTATTACCCCAGACTTGTGGGTGAACTGTCTCAGTGCTGGTAGTAGCTGTGATGCAGTTTGTGATCTACCTGTCACTCTTGTTTATTGGATGAAATAAACTATCATTTCTGTATAATGAAGGTCTCCATGACTAGAATAAAACCATCTCTCTTTCTCTTGCTCTTTCTCTGGGTGATTTTCAAACTGTGTTTAATTATAACCTAATCTTTTCATCCCATAGAGCTTAAAAAGCTATACATGCAAGCAGGTGCTATCACTAGGATAGCAAGGTGTTCCACAAGGTGGAACAGATCTGCATCAACAGTGGTATTCAGGGGCTGCAGTAGAGTGAAACAGCTTGTCAGATGTGGAAGTTAACTCCCTTTCTCCATTGTAAAGGAAAATGCATTGAAGTGCTTCAGTGACTGGACATACAGAAGGTGGGAGTTCTGCACGCAAAATCGCTTGGTTCTTAAAAAGGTATTTTTGCCTAGGGTGTTTGTGGAACACAGCAAGCAGGTGCTGAGTTGCAGTTTCTCTGTCAAGCGGTGTCTTTTGGGCCCGTTTCTGAAGTGCAGTCTAACCAAAGTCTAACACGCATGGCCAGCTCCTACTTGGAAGTTGCTTTTAGGCTGAAGTGGGATTTCTCCCCTGGTATAAACTGGGTAAACTTGTTCCTACTGTCTCCATGCCAAAACAGTGAGTGCTAGGGGTCTCAGATCATGGTCACTGCTTCTCACAGTGACAACCATGTTTCTCCATAATTCCTGAACTTAGCACTGTCCTCCCAATGATTGAAATGGATTCCTTAAGCCCCTGTGTAATGGGGCTCCAGCACTACTACTGCAGGAAGCAACAGGGAGCATTGGGGTTGCTGACTTAAATCACTGTAATAATGATGCCTGATTTAGCCCTGAGTGCTCTTGGCTACAGCTGGCTGTGGTACTTGTGGAATCTCCCTAGTACCCTAGTAAGACTTTAATAAGCTAAAAATCTCCTTGAAGATTTTATTCATAGTAGATACTGGTGCAGGTTGAGTGAACAGATAAGATCTCTAGTGCTTCCTTCCTACGTGTGTTCTAGCTATCTCTGTCTTGCATGTTTTTATGGGTTGTAACTTCAGCTTCTACTCAACCGAGGCAATAATCCTTGCTTGCCCTACCCTGTCCTATTTTTTTTTTTCCCCTCACTGGAACTGTTCCTTCTATCTCTGGTGTTATATGTGTTAAAGAATATTATATTTTTGAAGGCAAAACTATGTATTTATTCAAGTAAATATTAGAGTATTATTTTGCAAAACTAGAAACCTCTAATCTGCTGGTTATCAAAGGTTAAGTACATTCTGATGAGAATACCAGCTACCCTGCCCAGGCAAGATAAAATCCTATCCACTGGTCTACAACCTTGTTGAGCAAAGTGTCCTCTTCCCAGTGTAACAGGTGTTTCCTGTTGTTTGGTGCTTTTGGCCTTTAAGAAGCATTTTTCTATTTTTCCTCAAATCATAGGTGCAGAGGCAGTTCAGTTGCTCTAATTTAAAGCTATTGTGTGTCAGCTGAAGAGTAGCTCCTGCTTGTGTGTCTGCTCTTAGTTCACTCCAGATAAAGGTGGGGTCAGGGAAATGCTCCTAAAGGGAACAGGATGAAAAATTAATCTGGACCCAGGGTCTGGATGTGAAATGCTAGCCAAGAGAAATGTCTCAGGCTTGTCAGCAGTCTGCCTACAGGAAAACATTCATGAAAGCTAAGGGAAAAGGGCATTGATGCCAGGGCAGGCGTTTCTAGAGTTGGGCCAGATTTTTTTAATAAAGAATTTTTTTTTTTCCTGGCCAAATGTCAAGGTGATCTAGACAGAAGAAACACATCTAGTTGGTGCCCATCTGAATAAGTTTATTCAGAAAGCAAATTTTTAACAGGATTAAGTCACCTCTGCAACAGACTGTAGACTTTCTTTGCTGTTCTTGTCTCCTTCACCGTACTAGAGTACAACACCCAATAAATATTTAGTCCATCTATAATAATGCTCTGTATTAAATCATAGCCCTGCCCCCATTAGTTATGATACAGATTTATGAATAGCTTAAGCAGGCATAAACACTGCAAAAGGCTTATCTCTCTTCAAGGAATATACAGCATTTTACAGAGATACACTATGTACACAAACCCATGCAGCCAGGAGCTTGGGAGCCCATGTTGCTTGTGTTGTGCTAATAACAGACAGATACCACTAGCACCATTGAAATGAAAGGGGTTAAAAAAAAACAGCTTCCATCTTCCCCGGTGGGTTTGCAGGAAAGCACTAATTGTTCCATGTACACTTTTTTCAGTTGTATGTGGAAAAATCAAAATGAATCATGTGAAAAAACAACTTAATGTGCTTCTGGCATTAGAAGAAAAGCTCTCTCTACCATGCTGTGTAAAGCTTGACCAACTTGGACACAGAAGTGGTGAATGGTCTTTCTTTTTGTTGTTGATAAACCAAAAGTTGGTAACTGTGTTCGTGTGCTTGCACCTCTCTTGACAGGTTAACAGGGAGGTGGTGTGTGCTTCTTGAGGCACTAGCCTAGGCTGGTGTGTGATGGTCAGGTCCCTTAAACCTCCCCTGTGGTTTCCCTTAAAACTCCATTGCTGAAACTATCTATCCTAAGAACAGGCAGTTCTTGCCTGAAAGGCAAGTTTAGTTGCAGGATATCTACACAAAGTTCACTTCACCACTTGCACACCCAAGGGTATGCTTTGCTGCTGCTTCAGGGGATGTTCTCCTCCTGCTATGTTTTGTTTTCTCCTTAGAGTTAGAGCTACAGTGTTCAGGGCAGTGCCAGGTGATGCCTCTCTTGCTGATGTGTGTTCCAGGAACTTAAACAGGGGCCACAGGATCTTGGATTCCACCCATCTAAACACACTCCTTACCAAAATGGGAGAAGAGGAAATATAAGTGATGGAGAACTAGAACCCCTAGAGTCCAGAAATTCAAAACAAAGCATGTTTATTAAGTGGTTTCCTTTTACTTATTTCTCCCATTTTTTTAAAATAAATAAAACCTTCAGACACATACAAGTGAAACACATCATCCTTCAAAGTGCAGTTACATTTCCACCCCACTCCCAGGAATCACATAAAGCTTTGTCAAGTAACCAAAAAGACTCAAAAGGCAACCCTCGGTCCCTTCCCCTAGCAATGAGAGTAAATGGGGCTGTAGTGCTGCCCAGCTAGCCAGGAGCCTGTCTCTTTTGGCCATTCAAGGCTGGTTTCAGGTACAGTTGCAAGAGGCAGGCTGCAGAAGGAAGTGGGAAGTTTAAGATACATAGTATGAAACAAACCCAACCTGTTTAGAGTCCAAAGAGTTTGTTACCAGAATAAGTTAGTTTGGGAGCCCTGGCAGGAACTAGGCTGATTACAGTCATGAGTGATAGATCAGAACCACTGCTCAGTCACTGGCTGCTGGCAGCACAGTCTGGGATAAGGAATTAAGTCATTTTGCCCGAAGTCATGGAATCCCCTTCCCCTGGCCTGCACCTGGGTCCAGGTGAAGTGCCAGCACCAGCTGCCTCCCAGGATTAGTCTGAGTCTGCCTGTACTCCAAGCACACCAAGTAACAGAAGAAAGAGAAAGGGAGAATGAGGTCTGATGCTCAAATTCCATCTGTGCAATCCCTCTTTCTTGATGTCTTTAAAGTAGATATCTGTTCTGACCAAGGGCACTGAGCAGAGGTATGGGCACGTACAAGTCAGTTAGGTCCTTTCAGGCTCATAGAAAATTGCTGTAAATAAGATTTAGCGCCACTTAAACTACCATGATTTTGACCTCATCATTCTCATCAGCGCGGTAGAAGAAGGGAATGCAGGGGTTTTCCAGCAGGGAGCCCAGCCTCTCCTGAGGGTTCTGGATCTCTCTGAGAAGCTGCATTATTTGCTTTGCTGTGGGGTCCTCTTGGCTTGGCTGAGCAGCTTTACTGTCAATAGGGGAGAAACCAGATTGATGAAGAACAGCAGCCTCTTGTTCTGCTTCATCTGATAAATTCACTTCTCGTAACCCTGCAGGGAACACAGACAAGGCAGGCAGGTAACTCTTCCCATCCTTGCACAACAGTGAGGCCTTGGGTTATTCTATTTTACAGAACCTGTCCTGGCTGCAGCTTACCTTCTCCATCAGTAGCATTCAGTTCAATGCGCCTCTCCACTGGAAGTACACTTTCATTCTGGCTTGCTAACAGCTCTGGGTTTTGAGCAGCTGCTACATACTTGCTGTACCATTCATTTCTTTCCCTGACCAGACGCATCACTAAATCCTGCAGTTCCAGTAGTTTCATCTGCACCAAAGTAAAGGAAAGCCTATGAAACGTGCACATCCCTGTGGCCACAAACACTGCACTACAGTTTTCAGTCCCACCTCTGTCACAAAATTAGCAACTTCAAAGTGAAAGCTAGCTGAAGAACAACATGTGAAGGTTTGGACTGTACAAGTGCTCCCCAGGCCTGCCCTGCTTGGAGTAGTACTACAGAAAAGATTCCTTGCCTTCATCTCTTCCTTATCCTGAGCCAATCTGCTGATGTACTCCTCTTTCTCCTGGTGTCGCTGTTTGAGGATAGCCCTTTGACTCTGGTATAATGCAATATACTCCCCTGGAATACAAGAGAAGCGTAAGAAGTAAGTATTAGCACGACTGGGGTACAAGCCTTATGGTGAGCATAGAACTATGCGGCCTAAGGATCCAGCAAATCCAACCCTGGATTGGAGATCTAGCCTAGTTAGGCAGCAGTAGGAGACCTGAACTGCTTGGTAGTTGGAGGGCTCCAGCTCCAAAAGCTGTTGGGCACCTTCTATTCCCCAAATAAATAATGCATTGAGCAAGCTTTAGCTTGTGCTGGTGTTGCCTAAACATACCAATGGTGTCCGTTTCCCCAGACAGCTGTATGCAGCGATGTTCTAACTCTTCTAGCCGTTCCTTCAGATCAGCTTTCTCACGCATCAGGTCTGTGAAACGGGACTGAACACAAAAATCGGTTATCAATCATCTGAACTGCTTCATGTACAGAGAATACCTGTGTTAAAGATGACACCCTGCATTCACATTGGCCTGAGCCTAGGGAACAAATCTTGCTGCCTTTACAACTGATCTCCAGTTTAATGCTAAAAAGGAACAGAGGGGGGAGAGAGAGCTAGAGAAGGTATAACACAGCATCTCTGCATTTTGGGAAGCAGAAGGACTGATGAAACAAAGTGCCTTTTAACCTTCTCATTGCTGGGACAGCACAACTCTGGTCATACTCGGATCCAAGACTCCAGACCAGCTGCTTCATCCCAGCAGGGTGAAGACATTCAGTCTGTTTTTTCAGCTATTTCTTTAGAAAAAGACCACAGATGAGTCTTGGGTGCTTATACTCACAGTCTTTGGGGGGTTGGAGGGGATTTACTGCTGCAAGCCTTCCTGTGCCAAGACAAGTGGTGATAAGCTTTTTAGGAAGTAGCTTATTATTGCAAAGCATCTGCTACTTATTCCCCTACAATTTGTCTGTGTGTGCTGTAAGAGTCTGACACTAGATGAAAGTCTAGCTGAGCAGGGTAGCAGGGCTGAAAGAAGATGAGATCCTTTGCTTACCTGTAGTTTCTCCATGGCAGTTTTCAAAGCCTCGTGAACCTCCACTGGAACAGTATCCATAGTGGAATCTGGAAGGGACATGTGTAATTTACAGTTCCTCCTTGGACATGATGCACTCACAAAACCTGTAGATCTGCTTCACAGGGGCCAGTGCAGCTGGCCGAGGCATGCCTCCATATTCATACTGTCCCCAAACTGCACCAAATTTTTACCTCCACCCAGCGTGATGCTATGTTGCTGCTCCTGCCTAAGAGCTGCTATTTGCTGCAGGAGGCTTCTGCACTGCTGTTTCTGAGCAGCCAGCTGCTGCCTCATGTCTTCTCGTTCCTTCTCCACTTGGGACATGGCAGATGTCAAGAAAGCGACCTAAGAAGAATTCCAGAGTATACACATTAGTGCTTCTCCTGTGTGAAGCACCATCAATTGTGCATCTCAGGACAAAGAGAATAACAGTTTACCCCATTTTATTTATGGGTACAAAACCAAAGTACTAAGTGACTGCCCTGGAACTAAACCAGGCAGCAACTACTGCATCTTTTCTCATTCCCAAGTAGTACACATACACAGGTTAAATACTAGCTCTCATGATATCTGTTTGATGGCAGTATTTTCCAATTATGACTGTACTTACAAGAAAAATCTAGTAGGTATTCAACACCATTTCCAAATTGCCTTCCAAACTAAAGAGAATATTGTCATCGTAATTAGAGATCTACTCTGCCAGCAGAGTTGTCTTCATAATTAAAGCCACTGCCAGACTTCCAGCCTATCTTGCAAGGATGCTGCAGAAGTCTTGGTTTTTTGCTGCTATGCACAAGGAACTGTTACACTTCCCTCGTTACTGCCCCTCAGCTGGTAGGGGTCACAGCTGATAAACAGCCTACTCCATGCACCCAGTGGAACCTCTCTGCAATTTAACCTGCCTCCTTTTGTGGATGTTTGTTTAGAACTAAAACCAAAGGCTTTTCTACCCATTAAGACTCACCATTTCTTCATGGCTTTCAAACTTCTCTGGGATCACAAATGAAGATTTTTGGATTTCTTCGGTCATTGCTTCACTTTCAACTCCGTCTCCTGTAAGAGGAGGAAGGTGAACAAAGAGGTAACACCCCAGAGAGCCCAGCTCTACCTCCTCCCTGGAGACCAGCTACAGCTACTCACCATCTAGCCGGTGCAAAATCCTGCCATCCAGGTCTGCTGCTAACTGACTGATCTGGGCCTGCAGCTCTTTGTTTTCCTTAGCTACAGCTTCCAGACTTTCCTGCAAGAGACAAGCTGAAGATCACCGAAACCTGCGCAAGCCAGACTGCAAACAGTCACTACATCTTCAGGCAGTAGTACCACACACACACAAATAAAAGCAGTGCTTCTGTATACTCCAGACAAGTATCATTCACCTGTATTGCACAGGATGTAATCAGAACCATAGAACAGCCCAGGTTGGAACGGACTGCGAAAGATCATCTGGTCCGACCTTTCACTTAATTAATACTTAATGTAGTTAAGTACTTTTTCTCCCGTCTTTCCACTTGTCCCTCTTTACTGTTACCTTGGTCTGCTGCAGCTCTTTTAGGTGCATTTCCACTGTCACCTTTCCCTGAACCTCCTCGTGCTGTAGCCGATCCATAAGCTGTGTCTGAAGCAAGTACTGTTTGTGCAGTTCCTCCTTCTCAGCGGACAGCTGCTGGTATGCCATGCTGTACTGTTGTAAGTGGCTGTAGCACTGGTCCCGCTGCTCCTGCAGCCCCCGAGCCTCCTGTGTTTTCAGTTCCAGCTAACACAACAAGATCAAACCATCACATCAAACCATTTCTGCCAGAAAAGCTGATCCCTGTGACATGATCCAAACTGTCAACATTGCCCCAAAGCCACCAAGTAGGCAGGCAGCCGCCATCTGCCCCCACATGCTGGTCCCCCACATCAGACAGCAGACGATGGGGGAAGGCTCCCAGCTTGATCATTACAATACCAATTTCCATCCTTCCATCAAAGTTTGGAAAGTTGCCAGCAGCTTGCATAAACCGCTACATACCTGCCCTGCCATCCCACCGGATGCTTACCGTCTCTTTGAGCTCCCCCAGGTTCTCCTGCAGCTGCCCAAGCTTCTTGGCCAGCTCCTTCTTTACATGTTGCTCTGACTGTAGGGCACTTGTAACCTCCATGTTTTCATTTGTCTGCAAGACAAATACCACTGCATAAGGAAATTGCCCCAACCAACATAAACATACACTCTCAATAAATCATGTTAATTCCTGATACAATAGGGTGCCATCCCTTGTGTTATTCTGGCATGTAACTAAGGGCCATAAATTGGCTGTTCAGGGCAGTAAGTAACATACAGAACAGTTCAGAAGATGGGCGAAGAGCAAGTGAAGAGCCAGGGGAATCAGTGCTGGGACAGTGCCAGGAAGAGGCCTGGCACATCACGCAGCATGTCAGCTCCAAAGCAGATGGGTGGCATGAATATCCCAAACAGAGCCACAGACATTCAAAAACAAGGAGTTCAGAAAGGACTAAAGAAAAATCAGCGGCTAGACCATGTGTCAGTTTGCCAGGGCCCCAAAGAGGAAGCTGCTACATTGAAAGAAGCAAGAGTAAGGATTCAGCTTCAGGATGGATCAGAATGACAGCAGCAAGAGAGATGACTGCTGAGAACTTCTTCCTCATGGGCAAATACAGTGAACAGAAAATGGGTATCTTCAAGGGTAAAAGGGCAGGAGGAACACCAAGGGAAAGAAACAGCCTGACTGCCAGGGGATGAGAGGGAAAACGAAACTGCTCTGGACAAAGATATTGGTTCATCTGCCAGAGCACCTGAGGGACTAAGGAACTACAGGGAACCTCCTGGCACGGCAATATGTGTCACAGAAGACAGAGGATCCATAGCCTCAGAGGACAAGAGACGGATAACACTTCTGCCAGTTTTTTACATCTGTGCAACAAAAAGATTGCACCAGTGAGGGAAGCAGTGGGAAAAGATGCACGAAAGAGACATACCAGTTTGACAAACCCATTCTGCAGCTCAGCCAGCTGCTCCTTCAGCTCCCGATTTTGGCTCAGTGCCCTACTGATTGTGGCCTTGTCACTTTGCATGTCCTCCAGGATCTGCTGCCTGTCCACAGACTCCTCGTTGTAGCGCTGCACAGCCTTCTCGAGCTCCAGCAGCCGCTCCTCCTGCTCCCGGTTGAGGTGGCTCAGCTGCTCATTGTCCCGGACCTGGGCCTGGTACTGCCCATGCAGTTCCTCCTTCTCTTGCTGCAGCCGCTGGATCTCTTCCTGCAGACTCAGCTCAGCTGCTGTGGGCCCTGCTGGTAAGGAAGGCTCAATATCCATGGGCTTAACTGCTGAGGAAATGGAATCAAAAGCAGCTCAGTCAAAGGGCTAAATCGCTGTGTAATACACATCACTATCACATACACAAAGCATACCCCAACATATAGGGCTCTGTGACCCAGAAGGTATCACCAGCTGCAGTATCCAATCCTCACTGCAGGGAATTGAGAGGAACGACGGAGCAAAACGACCCCAAAACCAAGCACAGCATCCTGCCATGTGCTGCTAACTCCCTCACAGCCCTAGCAAGAGCATCCTGCCTCCCCAAACTCCTGGGCCAGAGAGGCTGACAGTACAGTCAGGCAGACACTAAACACCTAAACAGTCTGCTGGTCAACCAGCTGAAGTAGTTGACTTGCTGTTTGCTAGGATGAAAGGTTTCTTTAGGTCACGAGGCTTTCAGCTGCCTTCACGGCTTCAGAGCATCAAACCTACTTGCACCTTGCATGCAGAAGTTCCTGCACAGTGGCGACAAGAGTTAACCAGCTGGTACTCTGCAGTTGAAGCCCCGCTTTGGAAGCCCTACCTGATTTGCTCAACAGCTCTGTAACATTGGCTTCCAGCTCCCGTATTTGGGCCATATGCTTCTCCTTCTCTTCTGCCATTGTGTGGACCTGCAAGGCCACACAACTGAAAGTTACAACAACGTTCATGGTGCATTTAGTCCTGCCTGTGTTTGTCAAAAGCAGCTGTGATACTGCCCCTGATGTTACCTGCTCAGAGAGCTGCTGTACCCGCTGCTGCCAAATGTTCCGCTCCTCCTTCAGTTTCTCTACATACTGATCTCTTTCTACCTGGAGCTGGTGAAGTGACTCTGAGAGCTGTTCAAAACAAAATAAAACACAAAGAAAATCATACTGCCTAAATAAATTTGCCAGTGACTGCTTAAGGGATAAAGCTTGAAGAAACCAGTGTTAACGCAAAGCTCAGGCTGCATTCTTCTGCCACACAAGTTTCTTTACAGACATCAAGATTTGGATCATATTTCATACAACCTCTTACCTGAGCAACCTGGGTTTCCAGGCTCGCCTTCTCCTCCAGTGCCATCTGCAACTGCTGGTTTGCATCCAGACTCCCTGCCTGACTTGAGAACTGCCAACAAAAATCAAAAAGTTATGGCAAAATGCTAACACTCAATTTCTGCATAGCCTTTCCCCTGATAGTAACCTGCCACATGATCCATGTTGTAACTTTCTACAGTTCTTTAAAGTGCTCCAACTCACAGTCAAGTTCAATGAAAAGAAAGGGGGGGGATTAAAATCAAAAAGCTTAGATTTTAGCCCTGAACTAGGCTAAACAGGCTGAACTGGGCAGCTCCTCCCTACCAATTTTATATTTCCTTTTTTTTTTTTTTTTAAATTAGGAAAATGCACTTTAATCAAATCATTTGTCTCAGAAACTTTGTACATTTCCAGAGTCTGTATTATACAGCCAGATCAGATGGTATAAAGGCTTGTGACCTTAAACGTTGTCAAACATGTCAGGAATTTAAAGCCAATGTCTGGGACATGTCAGTGGACTAAGTAGCAAGGCTGGTTCAGTTGAGACACAGTACTTTTCCCAGAAGAGTAGCAGTTGGCTTTATTTCAAGGGTAACTTAAACCACTGTTGTGGGGGTGGTGGACACACCAAACAAAAAAAAAGAGCAGTTTCTTCCCTCACAGGCTCACCTTAACACGAGGCTTGCTCTCTGAACTGCTAACAGCTGTGTTCATGCATTCCCTTTCTAACTGGCTGCTTAACTTTCCCCAGCTGACCTTGCAGTTGCCATTGTCCAATTCACCACCACCTGCTACGGTGGGTACAAACACCACCCCAACTCAACTGGTTTCTCAACAACAACAGAGTAACCAAAATGTTGAACAGATACAAGCAGGAAAAGTCACCATATTTTCACACTCGGTATGTTCAGTCACCCTCTCATACTGTGTAACATTCTTTTAGCAGACCAGTGTCACAATGTCTTTCAATCTACTGCTCCAGCTCCTTAGAATATAGACTTTCCATTCCTCAGAGGCCTCACTGAAAGCCTTTTACTAAGAGGATGTCTTGATGGGATTTTGCACCTTCCTTTAAAAACAAGAGTTAAGTCTTGCCCCCACTGTCAGAAGCAAAGTCTTCCAATGATCAGTGTGATCTAACTCTCACATCCCAGAAGCATTATGGTTACCTGTTGAATCATCAGTTCAGCCATTTCCAGTTTCTTATGCAAATCCTCCATATCCAACTTCATAGCCGAGTTCTTGGAAACCAGGGAGTGAACCTTCTCTGACAGCTCTGAATTCTGCTGCTTTATTTCCTCACTACTTTTGCTGAAACAAACAAAAAATTAAAGTGGCATCACTGTACATACTATGGATTTGCTGATGTCCATGTCATAAATTTACAATCCAGTTCTTCATAGCAGCTAGAATCACAGAAACATCACATCTAGTGCCTTTTTTTTTTTTTTAAATTGAATATGCAACCTTCCAAGTCACCACCTGTAGTCTGTGCCCCTTGCTGTTTTGTGGCTCTACTGAGAAGAGCAGTGTTACTCTGCAGTAACAAGCAGAATAGACTTACCTTCGTTTGTACAGTTCCAGTTTCAGGTTGTCTCGCTCCTTCACTAACTCTTTATTGTGCTGGAGAAAAAGGAAATTATTATTCACCTGCAGACTTTAGCCAAACAAATCAGATGTTCAAAAAATACTTCATTTCACCTTTAGCCCATCAGCTACAGTGGAAAAGGTCATAACTTTGGCAAAATCCTCAGGACAGGTTTGCTTAGAACCTACTGCCAGGAGGTTTTTGCCAGGAATCAGTCTGCTCAGTCTTTTCAAATGTGATGCTACTAACTGAACATGAGGTTATTTCTGCAAACTTCTGGATTAGTATCAGTACTAAAGTGTCGGTTTGCTGGAGACCCTCCTGGGACAAGGTCTCAGTGAGGCTTCTGTTGTGTGGAGCTGGCAAGACTAATGAAGTAAGGTGCCAGATCTGAAGACAGCAGCTGGACCATATGATTAGTGGTCACAGAAACCTGAATGAAGTTTGCCTTGATCATGGAGAATACAAGGCTTTACAAGGTTAATTAACAATTAACAAGGTTAATTTCTGCCTCTTCTCTAAGCAGGGACTACAGACTTTGCAGTGGTGTAGTGACAAGCAAATAGCCAAAGGCAGAGTTGCTGGTTAAGCATAAATGGAGGTGACTCTTACCTTCTCTGACTGTTTTTGCTGCATAGAGATGGAGGACAAAGTACGTTCTAGCTCTGATACCCTCTGGCGAGATGAATGTAAACGAGCAGCAAGGTTTTCAGCTTCTCCTGAACAAGTCAGAGCAGAGTCAGTTGACGCTAGACCACAAAGAGCTTTTTGGAACTGGATGAACAGCACTTTCTACTTTGGAAACAAGCTCTTAATGCAGCACAGAGCTTTGTAAATCAGTAGACCTGGTTCCACTCCTGGCTTTACAGGTGAATCACTAGCAACTCTGGGCAGTAAAGCTCTCTGTAACTACCTTCCTCACTTTTAGAGGGAGATGATGAAACTTCCTTTGCAGAACTATAGACAATACATTGTTTGGGGTTTGTTTTTTTTTTTTTCCTAATAGAATAAATTGCTCAAATTTAGTTCAGAATGAAAGGCTTGGGTAAAACCTACATTAACATGACAGCTGTGTGGGAGGGAGGGCTGAGAAAAGGGAACAAAGTTTTAAAAGAATCAGAAGAAAGTCAGAAAGGAACAGTCTGGGGTAGTCACCAGGCCCAAACAGGACTGACAAGGCTTTAGTGATGCACAAAAGAACCTCAACTGCCATGGGATCAACATGCTCCCATCTGGGGGCAGCTATGATGACAGGAGCAGTGACGGTGCCAAGTATTGCTCATTAAAGAGTCAGTGAGTGTTGTGAGCTGGCTGGCAGCAACTATCATGTCTGTGACTTGAAATCCACAGTTTAACCAACAGCTTGAGCTGGAGTGCTCACAGTCAATTACCTGATTTCTGCCGTGCAGCTTGTTGAGTATGTCCAAGGGCTGTCTGCAACTCAGACTTCTCAGAAACTAGAATTCCAATAGTCTGGATATGAACCTTTGGGAAAGGAAAATCAGCTCAGTGCAAAACTTCTTCGCTTGTAACTGCAACATCGCTGTTGCCACAAAAGGATAATTCAGGAAAGGTAAAGAGCTCCTGCAATTAAGTACAGTCTGGCTGACTGACTCCCAGTTTTCCTGAAGGAATGGACTCGTGGCTTCCAGGATAAAGACTATGAGTGGTCAGTAATCCAGAAAACAGCAGAAGCCAGGTGATATTACTGTAACAGAGGCTTTGCCTTACCTGTAGCTGTTCCCTCAGTGCTGCTTGCTCTTTAGAAAATTTCTGTTCAAACTCCTTCTTTTCCTGTATAAACAAATGATGCCTATTCAGCACAAAAATGTAAATAGTTAACCCTTGTTGGTTTATGTCAAACTAAAAAGCAGTGATTCATTGGTAGTACTTCCAGCATCTAAATGATCCTGGTATTTTTAAAGACATACTTCAGCCTTCCATTATTTGAACTACTTCATTATTTATCCATCCTAGAATGGCAATGACAACATAGCGCAATCACTGCTAGCATAAACGTGGCCATGTTTGGAATGCAAGCTACTGGCAAGGACTTAAACTGTAATCTCCTGCCTCCACTGCGCTCCTCCAATACTTGAGCATTTAAATATTAGCTTTTGTCAAAATAAGAATGCTACCTGCCAAGCCTAACTCATGAAGTCAAAATATTCAACCTTATGCTACAAATGAAACTGAATCTAACATAAGACA
>VYZW01042267.1:7579-18514 GCA_013401315.1 Balaeniceps rex | reverse complement strand
CTCTGGTGAGACCCCACCTGGAGTACTGCGTCCAGCTCTGGAGCCCTCAGCACAAGAAGGACATGGAGCTGTTGGAGCGGGTCCAGAAGAGGGCCACAAAAATGATCCGAGGGCTGGAGCACCTCTCCTACGAGGACAGGCTGAGAGAGTTGGGGCTGTTCAGCCTGGAGAAGAGAAGGCTGCGGGGAGACCTTATTGCGGCCTTTCAGTACTTAAAGGGGGCCTATAGGAAAGATGGGGACAGTCTTTTTAGTAAGGCCTGTTGTGACAGGACAAGGACTAATGGTTTTAAACTAAAGGAGGGGAAATTTAGGCTAGATATAAGGAACAAATTTTTTACAATGAGGGTGGTGAAGCACTGGAACAGGTTGCCCAGAGAGGTAGTGGAGGCCCCATCCCTGGAAACATTCAAGGTCAGGTTGGATGGGGCTCTGAGCAACCTGATCTAGTTGAAGATGTCCCTGCTCACTGCAGGGGGGTTGGACTAGATGACCTCTAAAGGTCCCTTCCAACCCAAAGCATTCTATGATTCTATGATTCTATGATTCTATGATTCTATGATCAAAAACATTGCTCCGCTTTTCTATTAATATTCAGGAAAAAAAGGTATCTGAAGAAAAATAACCTGAAATGCAGGCACTTAAATGGAAGTATGTATCTGGAAATAGTCATGCTGACACAGTATTCAGGATTAAATTAGCAAGCAAATTAGACATGAGCTTGAAATGCAGCATGACAGCTAAATAGATCAATCTAATTTTTACTGCATGGGCAGACACCTCATATCTATAAGTTAGGCAATATTGGTATTTTTAAAGGAGTTTTTGATGCAACATGGCATTGATTTCTGGGCAGAACATTACTAGAAAGCTGTGGGAAGTACAAGGAAGAGGAGCAAGTTCGGAGTGACTAAGAGAACTTAAATATGTCTTACTTCAGGAGTTACAGATAAAAAAGTTAAACATATGTAAAATTTACTAACCCACAACAGGTACATGTTATATACTGGTGGTAGGTTCTCAATCAACTGAACAGTAAAGTTAACTGTACAAGCCTTATTTTGCCCCTCATTTCTACCCAATCTCATAGCATCAGATTTCATGTATTGTCATTATTATAATTTGGGAAAAAATGAGCATAGTTATGCTCTGTAGTTACTTGTGAGTTCTATTATCTCAATTTTTTTGATGAAGAAGTGAGAAATGTAACTTCCTGGACTGAGGGACTTGCCCAGAGTCAGGCAGGAGGTTTGTGATGTACTCTACACAACTGCAAATTTTTCCTGTAAATATGCAGTACACAGACTGCAATAAAAAAGACAGAGTTACAAAGCTGCTGCACTTTGCTTACACAATGAACCTGAAAAGACCTGGCCAAATTACCCTACATAGTTTGTCAAAAAGTCATCTAGATGTGACTTCTGTCATGCAAGTACTTTCATGGGAGAAAACAAAAGTAGTTAAAGCTCATGAAAGACATGAAAAAAAAATATTGTTGCTCTATAAAACTAGGTAGCATTGAATTAGAATGGCATGGGTTTTTTAACAGTGAACCTGATCAGGCATTTAAAGAAAGAGGCAGATATTTGATGAATTTTCCATCTCTTGAGGACTTCTGAATAAGACAAACTGTAGTCAAACACAAATGAAAGGAGTAAATAAATGAAATTCTATGGCCAATGCCGTAAGAAGGCAAACTACATGATCTAATGGCCACTGCTGACCATAAAATTGTTCAGTCTAGGTTCACAGAACGCAGTTTAAGTCCAATCGTTCTTTCCATTCAAGGGGAGGCAGGGCTTGGATCAAGACAACATGGCAGAAACACAAATGAGGATTAGTATACTCAGTATCCTAGGGATTAAGTAAAATTGTCTAAATGTTTAAAACATATTTTTACATTTAATGAAACCAAACTTTTTTAGCTGACAGTAGATTCCTTTTCTTATCCAATAATTATTAAAGATCATAAAGATATACTTACAATTTATGGGTGTTGAAGTAATTTGGCTGTTTTACAATGCACCCGAGGCATGCAGATATATCTTTACAATCACACACCCTGAACTGTGTGAGCACCTGGCTGTGCTTGTTACAGAGTGAGGGTTAAGAAAGTACTTTCTAAGTTACTGTTACTTACATAGAAAGAAGTGGGAAACACATTTAAACAGAATAAAAAAAAATAGTTTTCATAGAATCATAGAATGCTATGGGTTGGAAGGGACCTTTAGAGGTCATCTAGTCCAACCCCCCTGCAGTGAGCAGGGACATCATCAACTAGATCAGGTTGCTCAGCTTTAAACAAAGCTGAATGCTAGCACTGTCACAGTTGGTGGGAAATTAATGAGTTTATTTGGCTATTTAGTTAATACTTCAACTTCCCCCCCCCCCCCTTATGTAACAGAAAGGTGATACTGTTTAGTTTACTCTCCATAAGAAACTACTGAGTCCAGTTTAAAGGAAATCCTAGTATATCTTAGGACACATGGAGGAAAATATAAAGAAAATATTCTCCAGTAAGTAGAAGTATAATTACTGATCAACATTCAGCAAATTTTACTTGACTTATTATGTGCAGAGTAGTAAAATGTCCCCAGTTGTCCACTGAAATATTTTCATTTCCCCTCCCAAATATGGCAGTGTCAGGTCCTGGAAACAAATACGTGAGGCAAGAAGAACAACTTTGATTGCCACAACTTAAAAGAGACAGAAAAATCCAGGGTCTGCTGAGAGGAGAGTCCAGCTCAGACACCCTCAACAACAGTCCTGGAGAGCCTCTGCCTGAGTAACAAAGCGCTGTTGGTCTCAGTCAGTACCGTTACTCAGTTACTCTGAGCCCAATGGAAAACACTTCCACTATTTCTTAATTTCCCCCAACAACTGAAGTCCCAGAACTAGGTAAGAGACAACTGGCTTTTCTTCCTTAAAACATTAACTTTAGAAGTATCAACTGTGGCACTAAGACCATTCCAGGACGTATAGCAAATTTTAAAATATACAGTAGAGAAATACTCTGGAAACATATGACAGAGGAGCAAAAATATGAAAAGGTTTGTTGTTTATGTTTTACTTTAAAAGGAATCTTAAAAGATTCCAAATTAAAGTATCATTCATGAAAAACATAGACTAGCCTTTTCTACATAATCCTGAGCTTATAACATATTCCTTGCCATTCCCACCACCTCTTTTCTGCTTTTGCAATCAGCATGAATATATTGTTTATATATTTATTAAGATTTTTTTAAAAGTATTTTGAGGATAGCTAAGTGAGCTGTCATACATCATTTCTGCTGAGTTCCTGTAATGGTCCTGAATTCCTCAAAATTGAAATCAGCTCTGTGAATGTAAAAGACATAAACAGTCAGCAGCCCTGATGACTAAAAAAGGCGAATGAGGTAACAGTAATGCCGGTGAAGCTGTTTGTCTCCAATGTACCATAAATAGTGAAGTGAAATTAAAATTTTTCAATCAACATCAGTTATGCACATGCATGCACGCACACACGCACATATGAAAAAACTGCCTGATGAGAAGCAGGCAGGATCAGAAGTTCAAGCAGAGGTTCTTGCAAAAAAAAATTGTTGGGATTTTTTATGTTGTTGTTGTTCCTATATTGTGGGATCTCCTAGCTGCAGGAAACGATGGACTGGAGTACAGACTTCCTTAATTTCCTGCAAACTTCCCCCATGCAGAAGTCACTTTTCTCTACCATATATCTAGTCCTACTGAAGCTTCCCCCACTACAGTTACATTAAACGATCAAAAAAAGATAGCATGTATCACAAACAGCCATATCTGCTCCCTGTATTGAAATGTACTGATCGAACACATAGATACCCCACTGTTATTTCCACAACTATAACTGGTCTTCCCCATACATGGAGAAAATAAGTATAAATACATACATACATAATAAAAAGGAATACATATTTAAAATAATACATACAGTTTTTCCAAGAACTTCCTTCCCTTAGAAATCAAAGTATTTTTCAACTATTAATTAAGATCTGAAAACCTGCAAACGATTAGTAAGGTGAAGCACAGAGAGTCCAAGGTTAAGGAAGAAATCTGTGGCACAGTAAGGAATTCCTATTAGATTTCTTGCCTCTTCGTCTTGTTCCTGAAAACCATTCTTCTAAGAGATTGATCGCAATTAGTCTCCATGGAACGATGACACCATTTAATGAATCATACAACAGGAAAAGCCTATCTCTGAAAAAAAAGCCTTTCCTGTTTCAGTAGTATATTTGTAATGCATAGTGACAGGAGAAGACCGGAAAAAGGGACATTTCTCCTGAGTGGGTTGATTAATTAACATAGATTGCCTGAATTCAGTCCAAGAAATCTAGGCCAAGGAGGAATCCTGTTCTGCCTTTCCTAACTGAGCTTGGAGCAGTCCCCCAAACACATTATCTCAAGAGCACAGAAGGAAATCAGGAAGCCAGGTATGAAATTGGCCTTTCTGAGCAATAAAGACATCCTTGATGCAGATCATGGGCCAAAGGACAGAAATTGTGTTTATCAACTCAGGAAATGGGGATGAGGAGAACGTACAATATAAACATTATCAAAACTAAGAATAGTTGTTTTGTCTGGAAGAGGTGTTTTACACAATTTCTACAGTTATATTGTTTCCTGTTTGATGAGAGATGATTCCAAAGTGTAGGCTTACATCCAAATCCCCAATTCGCTAAGGCTTAGAAGGGGTCAGAAATGAGGTTTATTTCACAGAGGTTCCTGCTAGTTAAGAAATTCTACAAAGGTTGGTTTGTTAGGGACAGTTGACTGCATTGTGTTTTTTCTTATTAAAAAAAAAAAATCATATTACAAACACTCTTTTGACTATAAAAAACAACTGGCAACTTTTAAAAGTCAACATTAGACACTAGATAATGCAGAAGTTGGGAATATTACTATCTGAGTTTCCTAACCATATAAAATAGATAATAATGGAAAAGGTTTGGGCAAGACTGCATTGCATCCATTAGCTTTTTCTACATAATCAGTATGGGTTGGTATCCATTATGCTCCACATTGCAACTCAGAATAAATTACTCAGCGGCTCCCAGAAACCCACATGCTACCGCTCTTTGGAAAAGTCCATTACTCTTTGGCAAAGTAGTTCAAGACGAAGCCAGACGCTAAAGCTTCCTGAAATTTTGTCCCTTCACTTAACTGTATTGTCTCTGTGCCATCCAGCATCATCTGCAATCTGGCACTCTATAAAACATCTCTCCCCTATAATTTTTTGCCCTCAAAAGTACTTTCTGTGCTCTACATTTCCCATTTTCTTAAAACTATCTCATTTCTCCCTGAGATGTCTATGGAAAGGGCTAAGCACAACAGAGCTGAGTGAGAAGATACTGAGGTTAATCACAGAATGAGAACATAAACCAAGTTGGAAAGTACCTCAGGAGGTCTCTAGTCCAAGCTCTTGCTCAAATCAGGGTCAGGTCTGAGGTCAGACCAGGTTGCTCATGGCTTTATTGAGTTGTTTCTTGAAAACTTCCAAGAACAGAGCCTGCACAACCTCTCTGGGCAACCTGCTCCATTGCCTGGCTGTTGCCACAATGAAAAAGACTTTCCCGGTATCCAGTCTGAATCTCTCTTGTCTCTCATCCTCCCACCATACACTACTGTGAAGAGCCTGGCTCTTCATGTTGATAGCCTCCCTGTAGGTGCTGGGGAGCTGCTGGCAGGCCCCCCGAGGCTGCCTTTTCCCCAGGCTGAACCAGCCCTCCGTGTTCCTCAGCTTCTCCAGCTGAGGTGCTCCAGCTCCTGATCATCTTCGGAGCCCTGCCCTGAACTAAAGATGATTAAGCTGACTTCAGATATAGAGCCAGAAGAGTTTCATTAGTACAGCCCTGCAATCAGATGAACCAGTCTTGTGAAGAATGAGTGCAGTACAGTGCCAGGCCTTTGGGACTCAAGCGAGGATCTCTCACAGTATTGCACCTTCTGTATATATGATATGTCAAGTATACGTATATGTATACAACAAGTCAGCTCTAGAATAACTTCACGACATGAATATACTGAATGGTATACGTAAAATGTTATCCTAATGAAATCACTCAACTACCACAGAACCACATTTTTCTTTAAAATGGTCTTACAATCTTTTATACAGTCACTCTTATTCAGACATGATGAACTCCCTTTTTCACATCCATTCTTGAATCTAAGATATCTTGCTAATAGTAACAGCAGTGTGTATGTGCAAAGATTTTTCAATGAATACTTGAAGCAACAGATATCAAAATACAAGGTCTGTATCTCTCCTACCATCAATAGGCATTTTGAAAAGAAATATGAATAGAAGTATTTTTTTTATAATGCAACTTCTCCCACTCCAGTTCCACTGTACCTTACAATGTGCTTATCGGCACACATTATATCTCAGGCTGGGAGTTATAAAAAAAGGCAAGGGGGAAAGCATTGACTAGGTGTGGAAAGAACCAAATTCAATAACCATATCAAAAGATATTTAAGCAAAGGAGGGGTATGAATCACCAAGTCCAACGTTAAAAATGTAGCCTACATTAAAGTCAATAGCAAAATCCCTCAGAATTTCAAGATGCAAGATCTACAAGTGAGGATTCATATATAGATTTCAACCCACTTCTCAAAGTGGGGACATGCCTGGAGAAGGACTACTCCAAACCCATACGCCAGACGCAGAGGCCAACCGTGATACTTAGAGCTGAAATCTGCCAGCATGCTCTCACTCAGTAAATGGTTGTCACTGCACTCACAACTTTACTTGGCAGCACAAGTCTGACCTCTGTCAAGAGCCTCAAGTGTGATGTCCAATTCAATTACTAAAAGACACATTAAAATCTGGCTTATATGGTTAAGAAGTAACAGTCATCCATTTTTATTTTGGGGTCAGAGTCTCCCCAGTCTCTTTAAGGAGAGACATTTTTCGTCTATTCAGTTTCAACATTCACATTAATATCTTTATTAAGCAACCTCGAGCCAGAAACTGAGAGCTTCATAAAGTTCTTCTCTACCAAATATAATACATTCAAATATAATCACATTGAAAAAAAAAAATTGTTACTATTTTATATAGTCATTGAGAAACAGTTTATCTACTGGAGGTCTTCTCTGCACACTCTTCAGATATATCATTGACCAGTACAATTCCAGGGTACTTCCGTTACCTACCATCAACAGTGGCTAAACTCACTTATGCACTTTAATTTTGGGACAGAGTAATGCACTGTCTTTCCAGCGGTATCAATAGGTCCATTCTGCTCACACTGAATGAGTGTCCTTCACCCTTGCCTCCCCTGTCTCTCCCCTCCTTATCCTCCCATGCCAGGAAAGGAAGGAATTCTCCTTTTCCTGCTCAAATATCCAATAATCATTTCAGCCATCTGCTTCAATACAAGAAACTCTTCATAGAAGCCCATCTAAATGGCAAACCATTAGAGATTAAGATGATTTATTTTAGTTTAGTGCAGTGTCACTGATTTAATAAAATAAAAAATAACCAAGGATTTGGGAAGTACTATGGCTTACCTATGTAAAAACTCACTCTCTTGCCAATACATTCTATCACTGCTGACAGACATTAGAACATTCCTTTCATCTCCTTCCTCTTCTTGCAGTTTAACCTATCCCCTTAAGGAGTATTTGCTTTCTCTAAGATAGATTATACATTGTATGCAACATGAAAACCTTACGCACTTTCTCTACCATCTGCAAGGCTTTTCTGCCCACTTCATTAAAAAGAATTAAATCAACCCCCTTATTAGTCTTTTCATTTTGGATAAATAAACCAGGATTACTTTTCTGTTAGAAACTAAAACAAAAGGATTACTATTTCCAGATATGTGCATCTAAATTAGAGAAGCATTTTTGAATACAATCAACCAAACATCCAAGCCTAGTGGGACCAAATGTGGAACACAAACTGTGATAAAGAGCAAATATGAAGCATACACATACACGCACACAAAACACCCCCTCTATTCATGCAGAAAACATGATCTAATATGGGACTGATTTCTTTCAAATAATTCTTTCTGCATCCCAGTGTGATTCCAGGATGTGCAAATTAAGATAAATTTTATGGGTCAAATTCTTCTTACCACTACATGTGCTCAAGTCAACTGAAATTGATGACAACTGGATGCTGTGTCAGAGGATGGAATTTGGCACAGAAAATCACAATGTAAGGAGAAGACGTTATAAAAATAAAAATGACATGGTGCTTTGAATGAGGAAGGAAACACTTCTCAATGTGGCTTAGGAGACAGAAAAGCACAGAGAAGCAGAAAAAGTTGACCCAATAGCTAGTAGATTATCAGATAAGGCTCAGTTGTCAAAACAGAGCCAACTGCAAGGATCTGAATGAGAATTTTCATAACGGCTCTAGAGGAACCTAACCCCATTCCATAACTAACTCTAATGGAAGGTAAAGCTATACCAGCTCCAAGTCCTGATCCACTTAGAGCTTAAAAGAGGAGAGACTAGTTTATTACTTCTGTATTCTCTGGAAATCCAAAATAGCTATTTAAGACTTCATCATTGCTTCCCTCCTCTTTCTTCTTTTTTTTTTTTTTTTGTTTTGTTTTGGGTTTTTTTGCAACAGAAATGTCCCTAAAAGAAGCCTGTGTAACTTGCAAAATAGACCTAAATCAAAAACAGATTCACATATTTGTGTAGATGATTTAGCAGGAATATTTCTAGCAGTGGGAGTTTGCAAATATTATCAAATCCATGTTCATGTTTTATGACAACTGACCGATGAAAACCAGAAGCTATTCTGACACACATTTTAACCCATTTTTCTGCTACCGGAATGAATACGAGCACAAATGTCTTCCTGGTTAAACTTTTGTTCATTTGAGTGAAATGTGAAGATGTGTCATGTCCTCAGCTGAGTTCCAGAACTACTCGGGATGTCATGTAGCATTTAGTTTCAAGCTCCATTTAGAAAAAGGAATTAAACATCTAACCTGGAACAGCTATCCTCCCAGCTGTTGGATGATTCATTTCCATCACAAGTCCATTGTGCAGCACCTAGAAAAGAAACGCCAAAATATGTATGTAATAAAAAAATTACATCAGTTCCTAAACTCAGGAGGAAAAGAGAGATAAATATTATCACGTTCTTTCACAGAAAATCTGAAAATACAGGGAGCTGCAATTCAAGTAATTTGTTTAATTTGTACAATGAAAGCCCTGATGTTGACACTACTCTCTATTTTATGCATTTAAATAAATGCTTAAGTAAGACTTTACAAGTCTAACATATCTTTAAGCTCTTATATCCAACATCAAACATAAGAAACTGAGCTGCAAGCATGTCATGCTTTCAACCACCAACAGACAACTAGTACCAACATGGAATGAGAAAACCTTCATCCACTTTCACTTTTAATCTGCAATATATATTGAAGGCCTATACACAACTTAACGCTCCACTGGTTTTTTCACTGTTACTCAGTTGCTTTTGAGCTTGTGATGGATCACACTATGAAATGCTGTCTTAATAGTTCCTACAAACATTCAGGAAAGATACCATAATTTTGATGCGATTTCTGTTCTTTCAAGTAGGTATACCATGCTTCAGCTCCATGTATATCTGAATGGGATGATTATTCACCACAATTTCCAGTTCCTCGTTATTAATCTCAACCAGAGAACAATGTATGATACCAAAATTCTCAAGTAACAGAGAAAAAGAAATTCATAATAGCAAACTCACTGCTGTCGTTAATAGAATTCTGTACCCAAAGCCAATAATAAATCTTTATAATTTCCTTACCTATTATTCTGCCATCCTTCTAACATTGTTATCTTAATCACATAATCAGAATTCTTAAAATTTTTTTATTTTGTTATTGAAGTATCCTCTACAAATAAAAAGCCTCCCATTAACCAATTATTTTCATATCCAATGTAACAACAAACCTGAAATAAAATAGAGTGCCTTGCCAAATGTAGCAGCTACCGAAATGAAAGATGGGCAAAGACCATTAAGTGATCATGTAATACATCTACCTATTCACCTTGCACCGTGAACAACAGTAGCAACCTTGACTATTAATGACAGGTGTTGGTCTAATTATTCTTGAAAATTTCTAATTAAGAAGATGACAATTTTCTTATGTAGTCTGTACCATATTCGCTGTTTTTTTTGTCAGAAATGTTTCTCTTAATACATAATCTAAATACCTTTGCTTTGTATTAAACATCTTTATTCTTGTCTTTTCCCCAACTGGACATAGAAAACCAATCGCTAGCATCTTCATAACATTCTTTTACATACTGGAAGATTGTAATCACATCCTCCCTCAGTCTGCTCTTTTCTAGACTAAACAAAACTAATTCCTTTAGCCATTCTTTCCAGGTCAAATTTTGTGAACCTTTTATCTGTGTAGAATAGCATGCTTAAGAATTCCCATTCCTGAACAGGTGGTGTCAAAAGGTCAGGTCAGCTTTCTCTTAGCTTGTGGGGTGAGCCTATTTAGCTGACATTTAGAAATCCAGATATTTCCAATAATAGATACTGGTGGAAGAATGTCTCTTCACTGGTCTAATTGTTTGGCACTGTACCAAATCATTAGTTCTATTTCTCTTTCGGAAACTTAACGCCAGTTTTGGTAGACATTCAAGTGAGACATTCAGAATTTTTTTCCAAATGACAGAATTGGAAAATATAATTGCTTGTTTTAACTCATCTTTAGAATCTTTCCAGTTATGGCCTTAATCAAACAGTATTGCAAGTTTGGCCTCNAACTTCTATTCCCTTTTAAAAGAATTTCTTAAGATGCAGTCAAGCTTCCTTTCCATTTTCATGGTAAGTACGGTGTTGATTTTCTCTCTCAGATACATTATTTTCTCGAAAACACTGCAATTGTCATTACTCTTATTACTCTTATTTTCTACAGTTATTAAGCCTATATTGGTGTACTCATTT
>VYZW01042265.1:0-16649 GCA_013401315.1 Balaeniceps rex | reverse complement strand
TGCTTTTGTTGCTATTAAAAAGCTCTGATGCCACATGAAAGCTTGGTATCTTCTGTGTCTATCAGTAAATAGCCAGGGGTTTTGTGACTAGCTGTGGCAGAATAATGGTCTTAAATGACTTTCTCTAAAGGTAATTCTAGTGTTCTCAAGCTTGGCTGTAAGGAAGCTGATACTGGTCACAGCTGCAAGTGGTGTGCAGAATGGGTTTAAGTGCTGGTAGTGTATTTGCTTTGTGTGGGACTAAAACTGAATTTTTGCTTCAGGTCTTGCCACCTCTTTCTTCAATGAGAGGAACATAAACATCACCAAGGACTTGCTTGATCTTCTTGTTGAGGCTAAGCAGGAAGTACCATCTTGGCTGGAAAACATGGCTTATGAACAGCATCACAAAGGAGGTGGCAGCCGTGGGCGATCCAAGAGGTAATGGTCACAACTTTGGCTAGAGGTATACTTAATCCATTGTGAGAGGCAGTTCTGTGACTTGTTTTCAGTCTGAAAATACAGTTAGAGGAAGACAAACCAGTGCCATATAAACGGAATTAAGTGTATTGGAAGNNNNACGGAATTAAGTGTATTGGAAGGTGACAGCTTAATGTCTGGTTTTGTTCTATCTTATTGTAAGGCAATTAACCCATAAGACTTTTCTTTTAAGCAGACAACTAGATATGGCTGAGGTAGAATGACATTAGCAAAAATGGCTTTAGAACTCTGTGAAAGCACTTACAAAACACTTGCTTCAAAATGCATACCTGCATGTGCCAGAGATGTACTGTAAGCAGCTGTTGTGATGTTTAGAAGGTAACACGTGCCTCCTGACATAAAACAGGAAAGGTGTGAGGGGTGAGGCCACTTCTAAAATAGTTTTGCTATGGAAACCTAGAATGCTTTATAAGCGGGTAATACAAAGTTGTGTTTAAAGGCTTAAAGGGCTGGGAGGAGAAACAACCCTTCCTCTTAATGTAGTTAACGTGATATGACCGCATGAATTCTAGTTGTTTGGGTTTTTTTCTTGAAGTATGCTTGTAAAATGGTCGTCCTTTTCTACAATAAGAAAGGTGGTCATAAATGCATCACTTAACACTAAGATAGGTTTGGAAATTCTGTGGAGCAGAGGATTTCACTGAATCAAATCTTACAGCACCTGAGAAAGTAATTTTAATGTAACATGTCAGCATGACCCTGCTTGAATAGTAAATTTTCCTTTGCTATCTTGAATGCCCTTTTCGGATAGCATTGGGATGCTTATAAAGTGTGCTGAACTCAACTCTTGTACTCCTTGTTCGCTGGCTGTAGTTGGTAACGAGTTTAAGAAATTTAGTACTTGGAATCTCAATGTCTGCAGTGCTTAAAATACCACTGACTTCACTCAAGTGTTTGTTTTCTTCCTTTATACAGCAGTAGGTTCAGTGGAGGATTTGGTGCAAGAGACTATCGAACAAGTAGCGGTTCTGGCAGCAGTAGCTTTAGTAGCAGTCGATCAACCAGCAGCCGCAGTGGAGGAAGTGGCAGCAGAGGATTTGGAGGTAAGAAAAACTGGGCAGGCAGTGCTGGCAAATACAAACCGGATCTAAAATGCTTGCTATAGTAAAACTTCTGTAGGTAATGGTTAAATACAAGGTCAGCTGGTACTTGTTATGCAAAGTCTCAGCATCCTTCTTGGGTCTAGGCTAGCGCAAGTTACCTGTCTTTGGTTTGATGCTACCTGTCTTTCTAGCATTTTAGTGTGTGCATTTTACAGTACTTTTGGGTGGGTTTCCTTTAATAGGCAATAGACATCTTGTCTATGCACTGGGCTGTTTTCTTGTTATGAAGGCGCAAGTCTTTAGTGGGTTAATTAAGCATCACTTTCTCTTACCTTTCATAGGTGGTGGCTATGGAGGCTTCTACAACAGTGATGGATATGGAGGAAACTATAACTCCCAGGGGGTTGACTGGTGGGGCAACTGAATCTGCTGCAAGCAGATTTCCTACCAAACAAGCTAATATGGAAACCACATGTAACTTAGCCAGACTATACCTTGTGTAGCTTCAAGAACTCGCAGTACATTACCAGCTGTGATTCTCCACTGAAATTTTTTTTAAGGGAGCTCAAGGTCACAAGATGGAAACAAAGGAACAAGTAGCCCTATCTTGAAGGTGGTTTTGAAGACTCTATTGCTGTAGTCAGGATTAACTCCCCTCCCACCCATCCCTACCCAGAAACTGCATTTATAATTTTGTGACTGAGGATCATTTGTTTGTTAATGTACTGTGCCTTTAACTTTAGACAACTTTTATTTTGATGTCCTGTT
Source organism: Balaeniceps rex (assembly GCA_013401315.1). Classification (NCBI taxonomy): domain Eukaryota; kingdom Metazoa; phylum Chordata; class Aves; order Pelecaniformes; family Balaenicipitidae; genus Balaeniceps; species Balaeniceps rex. Next base: position 14,358 of record VYZW01042265.1, on the reverse strand, counting down.
GGCTCAGTAATGCTCAAGATATCAATTGTTTTGACAAAATAAAATTACTGAACTTGGGCTAAAATCAAACCTTGGCACACAGGTGTGATACAACTTAAACAGGAATCACTGATTCATCCATAATATTACAAAGAAAAACTTATGCGGTAGCCTGCATTAGGGCTTTTGGTATTTGCAGATTTGAAAAATAAAACATCTTGAAGCATATCAATGCAATTAGTTTCTAATGTGGCAAAACTGTACTAAGTTAAAGTTCTGATTTGCTCACTCTATCCTGGATAGGTACTTAGAACCTGATAGCCTTTAATAAGCCATTCCAGTCATGATGAGATGATGTATGGATACATGCATACATTAAAAGCACTGTTTTTGAAGTTAATGCAAGTAAATACAGCAATTCCTTTTTCAATATTTAGGCAGATCATTAATGTGAGCTAGCCAAATGTGGGCAGAACATTACAGGGAACGTTTAAAGGTCTGATAACTTGAAATAGTTTTTAGGAGAATTCATCTATTTAGACTTTTTAAAAATGCCTGCCATATGAAATTGAAATGGTAGAATGGCTGACCATGGCAGTGATTGGTCCTCCTTAAGGGCCTGACTGAATTTTTGGTCTAATAACGCATGCTAGTGTTGATGTTTTTTGGTCAAGAGGGTATGAACAGGAAGAATTATGCAGCAGGCTTTATTTTAATGCAGATTCACATTACTCTGTTCAAGCTGCGTGGAGATGTTAAACTGGCTTACTGTAGACTTTGTAAAATGGCTCCAGAAGAGTAACAAACAAACCTGAGATCACAGAGGTTGGAAATGTACATAAACTGCACAAGGTTTCAATTCTGCTATTAAAGTGCAGTTTTAGTCAGTTTTAGTTGCATAGGTTTCCATTGTATTTATAGTCTGTTTATGCTAAATCTGGCCAAAGATAAGTATTGTCCACCAGAAAAATGCCTCTGCCACTTGAAATTTCTGTGCTAACTTTGTGGCCAGAGCAGTTAACAACTAATCTACAGTGGCATAGGAAAATGGCAAAAATCTCCTAAAGTGCAATAGATTTTTTCAAGTGTATTGTGCCTTGTTCTAAAACTTTTATTAAGTAGGTGCACTTGACAGTATTGAGGTCATTTGTTATGGTGCTATTTCAAGTCTAGGTTTAGGCCCTTGTACATTTTGCCCATAACTTTTTACAAAATACTTCTTTTATTGCACATTCAGAGAATTTTATATATGTCTTGTGTGCGTGTCCTTAACTTCCAATCTTATTTTGTCTCTTGGAGATTGAACGCAGCTTGTTTAAGGAGAAGGAAATAGATTCTAAAACTTATTTGGGACCATGGGAATGATAGCTGGGAAGAAAACTATTTGCACACGACAGATTTCTAGATACTTTTTGCTGCTAGTTTTGTGTAATATTTATTGAACATTTTTGACAAATATTTATTTTTGTAAGCCTAAAAGTGATTCTTTGAAAGTTTAAAGAAACTTGACCAAAAGACAGTACAAAAACACTGGCACTTGAATGTTGAATGTCACCGTATGCGTGAAATTATATATTTCGGGGTAGTGTGAGCTTTTAATGTTTAAGTCATATTAAACTCTTAAGTCAAATTAAGCAGACCCGGCATTGGCAGTGTAGCCATAACTTTCTGATAGTAAAACAAAAATTGGCAAATTAAAATTAAACATGCCAAGGTTTTGATACACTTGTCTTAAGATATTAATGAAACACTTCTAAACACTGATGTGAAGTGTCCAGATTCTCAGATGTTTGTTGCGTGAGTTTTGTTTAGTTGTGTGTTTTTTTTTTCAGTGAATGTCTGGCACATTGCAATCCTCAAACATGTGGTTATCTTTGTTGTATTGGCATAATCAGTGACTTGTGCATTTTAGCAAGTTTTATCAGCCAGCAATATTTTCAGTTCAGATACAAGGTTTCAAAACAATATGCAAGAATGGATTTAAACTTGCTGAATGTGAAAATTTTGAACTTCAAGTCACTGTAGGTTTAGAACTGCTTATTGTATTAGTTTAGATGCTAGCACTGCATGTGCTGTGCATATTATTGATTTTATTAAAATAAAAAAGTTGAACTGCACAGTCTACTCATTTGTGAAGCGTCACTCTTCTGGTTTACAAGATCCGTAGCCTGAGTAGCCTCACTCATGTGCAACTCTGGAAGCAGGTGAATCTAGTGTGGTACACATCAGTGTGATTATAAATGGCAGCTAGGCTTAGGGTTATTACAGCTGTAGCAACCTTAAAATAACCTGTGCCCCATGATGTTGGATACTTGTACAAGTTTTCTAGAGAAGCTAACAAAGCAGATGTGGGACAGATGAGGAGACAACCTTCTAAGTTTTTCCTTATGGGTACTAAGTTTGGCTGTAACAATATAATTATTTAACTCAGACTTGATTCCTCAGCCGTTTAATGTTAAGGACTTCATCTCACACTTGTGCCTCTGAACTTGGCAAAGGTGCCTTGTAGTAGACAGCTTTAATTCTGATGTGTTACCTGTTGATTGTTGTGAGGCACACTCATTGAAAACAAGCATGTGCAATTCTGTGGGAAAAGTGCAGTACATACCCTCTTCCCTCTCCTCCTCCCAAAAAGTGTGCCCCTTCTCCCCCCAGTTAGCAAATGTATACCCACACTTCAGTTTTGAATTAGTTTTCTAAAACTAAGCTACGGGATTGAGCTGTAATAAGGCTGGGAAGAGGTTAACTACTGGAATATCCAGGAGGGTACAGTGGAAGGAATAGGTTCAGATGTTTCTAGTCTGTCTTTGAAGCTAGACAAAAGTCTTGCTTCATTTAGGATAATGTGATTTAGAAAGAACCTGGGTTTAAAGTTCTGTGCTGAAATGACTGTAGCAGCTGGTGAATTCCTGGTGAGTAAGGGAGAGGGGAGAAAGTAATGCCTGGGAACTCAGATCCACAAAAGTGTGGTGCAGACACATGGTATGGGTTGAGGACCGGTAAAAGCATGATGTGGACTTGTGATCCTGGATCCATATAGCGCACATCTGTAGAAGGAATCTTCCCTACTTGGTACACCCCCAATCAGTAATGCATATGGGCTTTGAAGAACTGTGGGAAGGAGGAAATTTGCATGCTTACCAGGATAGCTTGCTGGAGGATCTGCTTTGAGCACACTGACTGTGGACCACACTAAATTTACCTGCTTTAGACTTGTACTAATTGCCAACCTCACCATGCAGGGCTTTATGTTGTCATGCTATGTCCCTGGCTGTGCAACATGCACTTAGCTATCTTCCAAAAGCTCTAACCTGGCAGTTACCCCCCCACCCCCTGTATATCATGTAGCTAGTGGTGTAGAAATACAGAACTACAGTTAGGGGAGAGTGAAGTGCTGTGCACTGTGGAGGTGGCCCACGGGATCTGAAAGTCGAGCCTCAAGCGTCAAGGTCTGCCCTCGAATGCTTGAGCACGAGGTTTGTTCCTGGCAAAGGCTGTTGCAGAGAATGCAGGCATGGCAGAAGCCATTAGGCAGCTGGCACTGTGGGAGCATGGTGATGCAGCTCTACGCCAGACCTGTGAGCAATGCGCTCCAGATGGGGGATCGTAAAGGTAGTGGAATGGTTAGCGTAAAGCAAGGGAAGCTCTTGAGTACAAAGTGAGTGAAAACAGAAGGAGGAAGTCTGGTACTAATGTGTAGCAGAAACACCTAGGAAGATTCTCTTTCACTGAGGCTGGAGGATTTTAAGTTTACCTCTGGTGGTGTGAGGTTGAAACTAGGCTACTGGGGAAGTTGCAGGTATGAGGAGCATTAGGGCGCTTAAGGTACTGTGGTAAGAGAAGCACAGAGCATGTTCCCACAGAGGTGGGAGTTTGTACTTTAGTAGTTCTTGGCATATTGGGCAGCATAATTTTTCCCATGATAAATGGGAAAAGACTTGGGAATGGGTGGAGGAAACTAATCCTAAATTGTAAGGTAAAGTTGTGAAGTTAAATGGTGAAAATGATCACTGATTTGTCTTTGACCGTGAAGCTGTGTTGTAACTGGGCCTTCAAAATGGGCAGTAAAGTCAGTCCTTACGCAGTAAATGGCTGCAGATGCCAATAGTGGCAGAGGTTATAGTAAAAAGGCTGTAGTAAAACCTACTCTTGTTTCTGCTAGTGAGATTAGTGACCTGTGCAGATAAGCAGTGGTCTTGAAACAACATCCATTTGACAACGGTGACGAGGGGAGGGAGGGATTTAGATTAATGTCCTATTGTGGATTTTCATAAAGGTTGAGAGAGCAGTGGGGTTACTAGAGGGATTTGGTTACTGTTTTGTTAGGTGCAAGCATGAAATCTAGGCAATGATTGAGTACAGGGAAGACGACTTGCACAAGCAGGATACTGCTGAGGCTTTCACCATGGCAATCGATCAAAAGTTGCACTGTATACCTCATTAAAACTGTGTGTCTGTAGCCTTCAGAGTTTGTGAATCCTCATCAAGTGCAGTGTTCACTGTTGCTCATACTGATCAATGTGCTCATGAAAATAACCTGCAGTTAGCTATTGAACGGTATTGGATAGATTGAACTCCATTGAATTACAAATCTTAAGCGTTAGCTCTCATTCCTTGGAGGAGGGGAGTAAAGGAGAAGTCTGTAGTTTCACTCCTACTTTGTTGTGAGCTCTTCCACTGTAGTGAACGTGGCTAGATCTGATGCACTAGCACACAAGCCAACCTCACAGAGCAGTCGTAACGGGATTATTTTTGAGAGGAAGAAGATTGCTAAGGCTATAGAGATGACATAAAATACCGCATGAAGCTATCTTGGTTACCACTTTATGTCAGAAAACGTAACCCGTACAGATTCTATCTGTGGTTCTACTGGCCTCCTAGTTGGTTGGTTGCTGCATTGAATCATTTGCCTTGTTATGTACGTTGCTCATATGTAGCATTCGCGTAAGTAGTCCCTGGACAGTGATACGTATAATTATCCCCCATTCACAGAAATGTTACCAAGCTGAAGCAACTTGCTGATGGTTAACAAAGCAGGCCTGGACCAGAGTCAAGACTAGGAAAAGCGTAAGTGGTGGTAGGGCCTGTGTCTACTCATTGATCTACCGTAATGTGGTCCTCTACTGCTACCCTTAGTTCTTTCTTGGTATTATTTAAGGAAGGTCTGGAAAGGCTGTCAGTGCTACAGATCTCTTAAGTCTTGGCTGTCCATTTTGGGTAAGGGTGGAAGGAAACTGTTGTATATTTAGTCATGAGGGGCACTGCATCTCTGCAGAGAGTTTTTGTAACAGTTGAAATGCTGCTCTAAACTGTTTGCATTTTATCAAAAATAGGTTCACTCTTAGTCCTGCCACTTCAGGGGAAATTTACCATGCGTATCATCTGATTTGTTAGCAAAAAATATTGCTGCTAAAGGAATTACTTTGTTCAAATAGATGTTCAGTATGTTCGGAGCACAGATTACACAGTGCTGAATCTGATTAATGATCTGTACAAGTTTCAGTACAGTGATAATGTCAGATTACGTATTTTGTGTGATGAAAACTTTGTTCTCTACCATTTTATACAAACTGGATTTCTCAGGTGGAGTTTTTATCATCAAGGGGCATATTCTGATAGGCTAGGTCTATAGGCTTTGCAGGGAAGGCTGAAGTACAATCTGGAGTAAATTGACAGAAATCTGTTGGTATTACATACTTAGATACTCAATGCAGAAAACACAGCAGTGTTGCTTCAAGGAGGGACTTGAGTACCAGAGTGTTTTCAGTGGCTACGGAGTTCATCTAATCTCCTTCAGTTGATGACTCAGTGGGAAAGAAGTAGTAGTGATAAATTTGAAGAGGAAACAGAACAAAGGGTTAGGCAAAGACACAAGGCATCTGTTCCTAGCTGTGCTGCTGATCAGAGTTACCTGGCGCCAGTCACGTCATCGTGCTGCAACTGTTCTCCTTGTCTCTTGTTCATCCTGTCAGTGTAAGACGTCAGCTTTTTCAAGCGAGGACTGCAGCGCCCTATCCTATCTCATCTGTCATCTCACCTGGGACTTCTAGTTTCTACTTAAAACCAATAATTTCCAGGTAGATCTAGCTTAAAAAAAAATCACTGCCCAGTAAGCGTATGGGACACTTTCGCATGTTCCTTGATTATTCTACTATAACAGGACAGGCAAATGAGATTTCTGATAGTGTTTCTCAAATAATTACTTTTGTGGTTCTTTCTAATCCAACTTCCATTGTTTGCTTTGTTTTCTATCTTTTTTTTTTTTGGTAAACACTTGTTTCTTCTTGCAGCCAAAGCAAGCATTGCTTCTCATGGTGTTTGAGATCTCAGAGGTTCATGTGACTGAAAGCATTTCTTGTGAGGCAAGGGAAACAGATACTTAGGGCTATTTACAAAGAAGGAATGGCCAGTAATTAAGCAGACCAGGAGTCATAATTGAAGCTGTTTGTTAAGTACCACTTGTGTGCTGAGCTTAGTCAGAGATTGGATTCAGGTTATGGGAAGTGTTCTCTGAAGAAATGTGAATACACTTGAAAGCTGAGGACTGGCTTACAGAAACAGAGTACCTCATCGGTGATCTTTTCCAGCTCTCTCTTCTTCATCTGTGTATGGAGAAGATGTGCTAGGGACTCTCTGGGTGAAAAGACTCTATGTGCCTAATTATGTTACTTAAGTTGTGTGGGTCTAAGAATATAATGGGATCATGTACTTGAAAGCTTGCCTGAGTTTTCTATATCAGTTGGTCCGAAGAAGGATATATCTTCTCCTTACTCCTTAACACCCGAGGAATCTGATAATTAGACCGCTGTCCAATCACAACGTACTTTATGGACAAAATGGATTAATTCCCACAGGGACTCAAGTACTTGCCTATTTCATGTGGATAAATTAAAATGGTTGCCCACCGCAACCACTAGTGCTTCTGCAGGACTTCTCACGAGTAAGTCTCAGCATGCTTTAAGAAGGAGGTCAGCCTTGCCAGGAAACTGAGACACAAAGCAGTCAAGCAAGAGGCCAGTGGCTGAGTTAGAATCCAGAAGCCCAGCTCTCCTTTAAGAGAGTGACCCCATGTTGTTCTTGTGCAAACATCAACTTCCTTTCGTGATAACATGGGGAGCTGGGAGCAGTGTGAGGCGCTCTGTCTTAGCATGGGAACTAACACTCAGACTGAAGCCATTGTACTTGCCTTGGAAGTCATTACTCTTTTAGTAGTAGCTCCCTGGGAATCAAAGTTCCCCATGCAAGATAAGTCTTATGGTGGTCATTGGGGTTTTAGGAGGTGTTTTCTGCTACTGCTGGTCTGGTCTTCAGTTTAGCACCAGAGGTGATGCACCCTTGCTTCCCTTGCTGTAAAACTCTGAGGTATTCTTAAAGGAGTTAATCATGACTTTGAAATATACTTGACAGGAACCACTCATGAAATGGAGGCAGGTTTCAGTGTATACTGCAGTACAAGACAGCGTTCCCATGACTAGTAGCAAATAAAGGGTTGAACCCTGCAGCGCACTGCTGAATTTTCTGGCATGGTCTATGCCATAGGATTATGAATGTCTTAACAAGACGGAAGCATCAGGACACCTCTGGGTCCTTGTTGATGTCTGCTTGAGCAAGTGTGCTCCAAGAATGTCTACCTGATAACCATACCACCAGTCACTTTTGTGGGGTTTGCTGACTCAGTGGAGACCCCCTAGGGTGTACTAGAGGTCAAATTACTTTATGCTTTTTAGTTTCAATACCAGAATCTCACTCCCATGTAAAGAAAGGATCATACTGCTTTGACCAATTCTTTGTTGTACAACTTTGTTTTAGAAATCTGATCAATCTTTCTCAATTCAAGCTCACATGGACGAGCTGTAGACACCATGTACAGGTTCACCCCTACCTCAGGTTCAGTTCTTCAGCTGAAGGCATTGGATCAGAGGTGGAACTTGAAGCAATGGAAACCTTTAAGAGCAGGTTAGATGAAGACTTGTCAAGAATTACATTAATATCACAGATAATGCTTAGGGACAAGGAATGAGTTTTCACATGGATGGTTCAATTGGAAATCCATATTTTTTTTTTGTGGTGCATAGTTTCCTAGTTACCCTGGCTGTTGAGTGGTTTTCCTTCTGCAGTCACCAGGTGCTCTGTGATGAGGGATTACTTCTGTGCTAGGTTTTGCCTCCATCAGTGTTTAGGTGGGGTGTTAAATTGCCAGCCATGAAGTCAGGGACCAGCAGCCGTTTATTGCCACGTGTTTGTGCTGTTTGTGCCATTTGTCCCACTGGCTTAAAATCCTTTTGTTTTCCTTCCGTCTTCCCTGACTCTACTAAGTCCAGAAACCTATACCTTCCTCTGAGTCCCACAGATCTGCCCTCATCCTTCTGAACTAGGTAACCCTTCCTTTTTCCCCAAGCTCTTCAGCCACCATCTGCAACCTCTACTTGGGTACTTTCAGAGATCCACCTGCTTTCTCAAAAGAAGAGAAACTTCCTACTCTTGTTTCCCTTGATGCTCCTAGAAGCCTATTTCTACTGTACAACATTTTGCCTCAAGTAGACTCTTCAGAGTGTGAAGGTCTCCTCTTAGGGGCAGGTGAGACTACAGCTACAGTGCCATTCAGGGTGGCAAATCCATGCCTCCAGATGAAGAGTTTGGAGGACTGCTTAGGCAGGACTTCATAAGTAAGAGGTCCTGTCTGAGCCGCAGGGAGATGGCTGTTCAAGGTTTTTCTTGGCAGGATTATTACTGTAGGTTATTTAAACATAGCTCCTCCAGGTCATTGAATTCTTTTAACCCAGAGCAGTAGCTGGCAGAACTGTAAATGGATATGGCGCTCAAATTTGCATGTAGTCCTCAAAAATTGCTTTATGAACTACTCAGTATCTGAATTCTCATCAATTCAGAAGATACAGCTGTATGTTGAGAAGGGTTTTTTTTTAACTTATTTTTTCAGTAGTATAAAAATACCAGAATGCAGTGACTCAATAACCTCCAAAATGAGGAAGAAGCTAGTTTATATTTGCATGCTATGTTTAATTTTGTTTACTGGAGCATGCTGTATTATTAAAAGTAGACCTGGATGGGATGATTTTCCTTTTCCATGGAATCTTTCAACTTTAAAATTAAAACTTTTTCCTCCCTACCAATACAGAGCATAGGATTAAAATAGCAGTGTCTTTGATGTAACGTTAACTCTGGGTTGTTTGATAACTTCAGGCTATTTATTGTACTGCTCCCTTTATTAAAAATTACATTAAAATTACTTTAGTTTCTAAATCCAATTCTCAAAATACACTTTTTTTAAAATAATTGCCCAAGATAGACATTATGACAGTTCTGAACTACTTTTCACAGTGGCCCCTCCTTACAAATGTTTTTTGAACTACCAGCATTTTCTAACAGCCACAAAACAGTTTTGTTGAAGAGTTTCTGACGGGCTCTATTGTCATTTCATATCGGTGTGCAACACCATTTTCTTTGTCGCAGCGTGACTCAAAATCTTACCGCATGTCACCAATTCAGCCTTCGGTGCTCTAGGCTCGGGGCTCGTGCGTGGGTGCCATCTGACAATAAAAATGTGGGGGAGAGCTCCTTCACTCCAGTAAGCAGCAGGGGTACCTGGGCTGCCAGTGGTTTTGCCTTGTTATTCACTGTATTATTTTGTGTGTTCATTTTACAAAGTTGGCACCAATTTATGGAAGTACAGCCTCAGCAGCCTACATGTTCAGTATACGGATTGTAGAGTATATTTGATTTATAGCCCCATCCTGCTCTCAGAAATGTTGTAGAGAAAATGTCTATTGGATTTTTGAGAACAAAAGTGGACCTTTAAAACTCCAGGTTCGTTTGTCTTCTTTTGTGTAGTATACAGGGCTGATTCTGCTGAGGCCCACACTAGTGTTGCATCATCTCGATTAATGCTCTTGCAAAGCACTTTTCCAAGCTCAGAGGAGAGAGTCGAGGCAGTATTTCCAAAGCATCCTGGCTCTTGGCATACCGTGACTGCTGTTTTCTTGAAAGGAAAGTTTCCTGCTGTTGCTAAGTGGGAAGAAAGTTAGTTCAGCAGCTCTCACCTCCTCTGATTTGGTGTTCCTGTTGGGCTGTTGAGGACAGTCCTTCCTCCGCTGCTTCATGGGGCTTAGTTGAAGGATGGGTCTTTTATAAGCCTTGAAGGCGGCGGGTGGTTGGTAGTAGTATTGTTACTTGCTGCTGTAAATGAGGCTTTTACCACCAGTGGGGGGAACTATGTTTTACTGACTGAAAAACAGGGCAACTCAGCCTTGCTGCAGTAAGCTGTGGCGTAGGCTTTGCCCTCCAACGTCAATAGCAAAGTGGGAATGGGATCAAAGCTTTGGATCTTCCTGCTTTAAAGACGTGGGAAGAGCGTAACAGATCACAGTCTGCATCCCGATCTGCGAGGCTGTGTGCTGTTGGGGGGCTAGGCTGGGAACGGCGGAGACACCGGCTTGTGGGCGAGGTAGGAGAGATGGCAGCTGTGTGCGTTGGCACTGGTGCAAGCTGGCTGCTGACGCTCGCAGGCTGGCAGGAGGATATGCTCCATCAGCTTTGCGGGTAGAGAGAATGTCCTGGATTAGTTAGTGCTGGCAAGAGCTGAAGTGAGAAAAATACTGTGAGACTGAAGCCATGGATGTGAGTCTTTCCTGGGCTTTCCATGCAGAGCTTCCCAGAGTCCCCCCTGCTCACAAGCTACATACCACATTTTTGCTTTGAACGTCTTTATATATCACTGGATGGATCCTCTCTCGCTACAGAAATGTCTTGGTTTCCTTCCCAATGTGGAGATTATTCAGCCGTTTAACTTGTGGGTGGCTGGTGTTACCCTTCATTCCTGTTGCCCCTCCTGAATGTCAGATTTGCGTTCCCTCATCGTGGGAGGCGAGGGAAGGCTTGTGGCTGTGGGGTGACATCTCCCACCCAGCTTGATTTAACCTTTGGTGCTGCCCTCAGAAATAGGTCTGGGGCAGGTTGTGCTTCTCCCTTTCTCCCAGTGGAAAGTTCCCACCAGGTCACTGTTTCACTGGGATCACTGAGAGGTCCTTGGAGCGCTGGCCTGGAATAGCGCTGGGCACAGGAGGGCAAGCAAAGCAGCAGCTAAAATGGAAGTGTTGATGGGTTTGATTTCTGCTCCTCTTGTACGTTGTGTCACCAGTGACTTTCAGAGCACATTTTCAAGGCAGCTTGCCTGTAGGACACTGTTACAGTATTAATAAAGGAGCAGGCAGGAAGGAAAAATGTCCAGGTTTTTCCAGATCAAACTGGAAAAGAAGCAGATGGGGAGTAAGGAAATAGTGATTTCAGTGCAGCAGAGAAGGCCGTCAGGCTTAGCGGTGCGATTGCTGATTGGCAAGAGCCACTGAGAGCGGAGTACATTAGTGTCAGAACATTTCCATCCCATGTTGCTTCAAGTCTCTATAGCCCAGCTGGTACAGGATGCATGTTTGCATTGTGAAGTGCCAGTAAACCAGGCTAGAGAGGAGCCAGGCTTACCCTAGCTGACTTAAATAATGTAAAAATACTGTCCTTTAGTGGGAAACACTAAAAGTCCCAGAGATAGCGCTCAAGCCCCTTTCATGTGATGAGAAATTAATTAAATTTCTAACCCAGTATAGCCAATAGTGAGATTAATTTATGCTTCAAGTTCTAACATTAATCTTTAATTTAGCTCAATGCCTCTTCATCTTGCTCAGAGAGCTCAGTATCTCCTGACTGTGCTGTTTTGATCAAAGATGCTGTTCTTCAAGAGCTGTAACACCCCCCCGCCCCACAACCCAACATAGCAGTCCTAGATACAGACCTGTATTTATTTGCATGACCAGGCCTGCTAGTAGAGATATTTGCTGTAAGTAGCCCTTCTTCCTTCTGAAGGCAGGGCATGTGTGCGGGAGGGCTGGGAAGCGTTTACCTACCCTCTCTTTTAGGCACTTGGCTCCCACGCGCGGTCCGTCCCTGGGGCAGCACCTGCTGCCGGTCACATGAAAGCTCCTCTGCAGAGCTCCCCGCCGTGGCCGGGGGTGCAGACAGCGCTCGGGTATTTCTGTTCAGCCCACTGCTCGGAGAGCTGAGCCTGTTCGATCCTGACAACTTGCAGATGGGAGAGTGCATATGCTACTAGTTTTGGAACTGGGTACGTAAACAGTGTAGGAGTCTTCCCTTTTTAACTGGTGATAATTCAGTTTGCCTTGGACAAGTATTTTGCAGGTTCAAATACAACCTTTCACTCTTCCGTTCCAGCTTTCATGTTTTGGTGTATAGTCGTGTGTCACGTGTATTGCGGCTGCTCATGTGTTCCTGTGTATTTTGATGGACTGAAGCAAGTTCAGAGGAAATCTGAGGCCCCTGAGCGCACAGGGCTGTAAGGCAGAGGACTGCACAGGTCCCAGGCTCCAAACTTCTTCCATCTGTTTTGTCGTCTCTCACTTATCTTATTCTCAGGTACTTTGAATTTAACACCACAGGACTCCTGCCTAATCTCTTTCTGGACCTTTTTTATACCTGGACGATTTTATACCTCGTCCCACCTTCTCAGTTGTGGGATATGTCTCCTTTCCGTTATTTATTTCCTTTACCCAAATGGGACTGTCCCTCCCGAGGGTGTGACGGTGTGGCAGCGCACATGCCGGCCACCTCTAGCAATGGACTCGTGGGATGACAGGAAACCATCCATCCCATCTGGGATGTCCCGTAGCATTTTGTTCCATGTTTGTATAGCATCTAGCAGAGCAGCATCTTATCTGAATTGCTGTGCAAATACATAGGATTACTTATGAGAGTAGGGAGGATTAACTCCATAATTCATACAGATTGATGCTAATGAGAGCTTCTTAGGGAGGACGCTTCGTAGCGGTCTCTTAGGTCTGCTTTTCTTCTGATCTCCCCAAAGTATCACCTGTGGGCTTTGGGAGGGTGGTTGGCAAACTGTAGTCAGATGTTACAGACCTCATCTGATGAAATGCCTGTCTGCGGGGAATAAACAAGCACTGGTTTATGTTTTGCTTTAGGAAATTCAGAGGTTAGCCAAGTCTGTGTTTTAAACCTCCTCCATAAACAGACTCCAGCTGTGACAGTCCTGGGATCTGCACCCTCTTGCTCCAAGCTGCAGTGCCAAAATAGAAACAGGCTTTTTCCTGGACAGGCTTTGTCCTGAGATGATCTCTCGGTTTGTGAATGTGTTCTGACTTGGCAAAAAAACAGTCGTTTAAAATATTCAGAGTGACAGCTGTGAAACTGTGCACACCATTGTCTGGTGACTGACCGGAGGAGTAACAAGTGCCCTCTGCAGAATGACACAGTCAACGCTGGCGTCAGTTCTGACAGCTCCAGCCTCACTGGTTTGTGAACACATCACCCCTCATCTTTTGTAGCTGAGAGATGGAGGTGCAGCTTTTGCCATGAGTTAGAGAAGCTGGAAATGCAAGACAAAAAGCAAAGGTCATAAAATCCATCGGCAGCCTGGGAATGCATTGGTGTTTGCACTGCAGCCTTCTATGTGCAAGGCTAAAATAGGATGCGTCTACGTGTAGCTTTATAGGGGCAGAGTGCTGCAGTGACCTTCCTAGGCTGTAAACTTCAGATTTGATCATGGTGTCTATTTACAGGTAAAGAACCAAATATTTGGGCTGCAAAGGCTTGTTACCAATTTGCCATGCAGCCCATTTGTATAAATCTCAATATAAGACATTCCTTTTGATGGAAAAGAAAGGCCAGCACTTACAACAAACCCCATGATAGTGCATTTATGACAGTACAAGTCAGACAGATGAATAACAGTATTTGGAGGAAATTTCTGGAAGCTTCTTGGTGGTTACTGTAGACAGTACTGCACTATAGAATTACACGTATCATTTGTCCATGTGAAAGTCACTGCTGTGCCCCCAGTTTAAGCTCATATACAGCACTACAGATATTATGCTAGGATGGTCGCGTACTAACGATGCCCCTTCTCTTCTTTAGAGATGCTTACCTGCAACTTTCACTTATCCTTTCATGTGGACATGTAAGTCCCAGGTGAAAGCATTGAGTTTTCCAGGCTTATCAGTGGATTAAAGTCAGCAAGAAAGTCGAAAACCCAGTGTAGGGACATTGCCCAGTTGTGTAGGGATGGGGTCAGGAAGGCCAAGGCACGGATGGAGCTGAACTTGGCAAAGCATGCAAAGAATAATAAGAAGGGCTTCTACAGGTATGTCAGCCAGAAAAGGAAGGTCAAAGAAAGCGTATCCCCCTGATGAGCAAGACTGGCAAACTGGTAACGACGGACGAGAAGGCTGAGGTACTCAACAACTTTTTCGCCTCACTCTTCACTCTCTTCCCACACCTCTTGAGTAGATGGACCGCACAACGGGGACTGGGGGAGCAAAGTCCCTCCCACTGTAAGAG
>VYZW01042260.1:6740-18668 GCA_013401315.1 Balaeniceps rex | reverse complement strand
GGCGGGGGGGCACGGGTGTCTCTATCCCATCCCCGAGCCCGGGGCGAGAGCCAGATCCTCAGGTCCGCGCCCCTCCGCGGGGCTTCGCGCCCCCTCTCCGAGCTTGCAGCTGCGGGTTCAGCCCGACACCACGGGTCCCGCCGGGGACTGGCCGCCGCTGGAGCGGAGGGAGATGCCTCCCCTCCTGCAAACGCCCCTGCGGGGTGTCTCTAACCCCAGGGAGCCCTTCCCTCCCCGCGCTCCAGGGAACCGCTCCGTCTCAGAGAGTTGGTTAAACTTCCTTCCCCCATCAGATGGAAATAGCGAGCTTTCCCCTTCCTGTGCCCAAGAGGGAGAGGAGGACCTTCCCCCCGGCTCCAAAATCTCACCCTCAAAGCAGGAGAGCGACCCTCAGACAAAAATGCACCGCCGTAACAAAGCTGAGTGGGGCTTGAAAATTGCAGCGGTGATTTGCGAATGGAAGTGTCACATTACAAGGGCTGCAGGTAAATAAAGGTGGGATAAGGCACCGACGCTGCCGAAATCTTCTTAGCGCTTTAGATCTGGGTGGAATGTGTATCCAGAAAAGGTTTCCACTTGGAGGCTTAAGAAATCTGAGTCATCCCCTCCCCCACTCGCCCCCATCCTTCTCAGATCGGTTCAGGGGGGAAAAAAAAAAAAAAGTCTCGCTTGCTTTTCTATCAGCCCAGCATCTTTTCTTTACCTTGCGTGAAAATAGAGAAAAAAATTACAAAGTGCAGTTCACCTGTAATGGTGATTGGGGGGGGGAGAAGAAACAGGACAAAAAATATGAAGGGAAAATAAAGGAAGGAAGGAAGGAAGGAAGGAAGGAAGGAAGGAAGGAAGGAAGGAAGGAGTCAAGAAACCCGCCGAGGACGGGGAAAGTTGCAAGACTGGGAGGAGAGCTTAGTTTCTCATCTGCAAAGTTCCCGGCGCAAAGATGAGCAGGGTCCTGCGAACGCCATTAATTATGCACAATTTTGATCAGTAAATGCCAATCCCTCACCACGCGATTCCTGCTCCTGCATTGGACATTGCCCATTTTTCTGACGGTTTATTAAGTGACTTTAGTAGGCAACCTTTCAAAGCTCTTTTTAATTTTTTTTCCCTCTTGTGCAAGTAAGCTGGGACCAGAGCTGCTACACTAAGCTACTTAGCTTGAAAATCAGTTTAGTGAAGGGCTGGGAGATTCTGGGTTTATTTCCCCCCATACAAGACCTATAGCAGGAGCTTAATAACAAAAGTGCGAAAAGAACAAAACTGTACGGAAAATTACAAACATCAGCAGCAGCTGCCAGAAGCACCAGGAAAATCTTTTCCTAAACCCAAGACCTAAACAGTCAAAAAGGTTGGAGTGACCAACCCCCCTATCCATAAATTAGCTTGGAATTGTTAAGAGATGGAACAAAATACTGTTTTCAAAAAAAGTAATTTTCAACTTAACTCGGGGAAAAAATCTCTTATTTTTACTCTTTTTTTTTTCCCTGAGATCTGTGTTTCAGTTGCTCGAATGTCTCCTTAACTTTCGGCAAAACCTAACAAAAAGGAGTGCGGTGCCAACTCATTAGCCGAACAGCGTTTTTAAAGACGATAAACAGTCACGTAGCAAAAAAGGATTTGAGCTCAGGGTGAAAAGCAGAGCCACCTTCCCGTTGGAGAGCGGATGCACATCTGAAAACAGGCGGGAGAGAAATATATAGCACCGCTGGGTATACTGTGATTATACCTAAGGTAATCGCTTAAAATAAATTGTATACTGTTTAAAGTAAATCGACCTAAATGGCCACGCTCAAATAATTCAAAGATCATTGAACTGGGCAGATAAACTTCTCCTTAAAGAGCCTTTCTTGAGAAGGAGTTTGCTAAGGCAGTGTGATCCTTCCAGTTTCTTAAGGCGATGCATCCACTGCCAAGAGATTTTCTCTTTATTATTAACAAATCAGTTTAGATAGGGGTCCGATAAGAAATGCAAATCCAGACATAGGGGTCGCTGCTTGGCCGAATTTTAACTAAAGGCTGGTTCTGCAGGAGTTGACTAAAGGGTATGTTTGCGAAGAGGGTATGTGAAGCTTTAACACTGACTCTACTAAAAAAATGAAGTCAGTGATATTGATCTGCTCCAGATGTCCTAAGAGTGGATATTGCAGTGCTGGGAATCCGCACCAAATATCTGAGGGCACTGATGGTAATCAGCGCAACACATCAGCCAGGGGGGACTGGCAATTGTGATAACCTGCTGCAAATGCGCAGGGCTGGAGATGGCAGTGATAAACCGCTGAAAATATCTTCAAATGGAGATGACAGAGACGTTGAAAGGAGACACCTAACTATGGGGAGAATAGGATACTAAGCAGAGCACAATCTGAGAGTGGAGTTCAGATATTTACTAGCCTACGGTTCACCCGTGTAATTTCCACAGAGATACACTCGTTTGTGCGCCGTCTCTGCATGCAGATACAGGCGCTTATGGACCTGTTAGTAAAATTCGGGGTTTATGCGGCGTTGATAATAAGATCTACCAAAAGAAAGAGAGGCTTAATAGCTAAAGCGCCTTGTTTGTGGCTTGAGAAGAAAAGTTTTCATTTAATTCTGTGACTGCTTTGAAACGTCCTGGTAACGATTTCTTTTGCAAATCCTCTCTTGATTTTCAGCTCGCACCGCTAATAAACGAAGAAGTTTAAGGTGATCTATTCAGTTAATAGTCTGCTTCAATTTTCTTTCCTGTGGAAAGAAGGTGCGGGGGGGAGGGAGGGAAGTGCCAAAAAATAGATTATCTGTATGTTGCTAATTTTCTGACTGTTCTCTGCAGGTAGTTTCACTGTCTTCTTTTTTTTTTTTTTTTTCTCGCTGCTTTTTTTATGTATAAGTTTGAAATAACTCTACCATGTTAAGTATCAATCCTATACATTTTAATGATACATCTGTGCAGGACCGAATCCATTAATTTAATACATCTCGCCTAGATTCTAATTATGCACCGACTGTCGACTATTTGGATCAGTTGACTGAGTTTTCATTAACTGTATTATATCTGATTTTGCATGGGACCCTGTTTCGTGTGACGACGTGTCCTTTTTTGGGGTGTCGGCAGCACGGCTGCGGCTCCGCAGGACCTTGGCGTTGGTTCCCTCCCGCTGGTCACCCGCTGCCAGGCCCTGTCGCCTCCGTGCGTCCGTCCTGAGCGCTTCTCATCAGCCCTGATTTATGAGCCTTGTTAAACACTCATTATTACTTTGCACCTTTTTTTCCAGCAGGGTCTGGGAAACAACCCCTCTTTGTGACAACAGGGCATGTGTCAAACAATTATAGGCGGAGAGGTGATGTGACTCTTGAGCGCCAGATTCCGCCCCCCCCCAGCCCCCCTTCACGCCCAACCCGAGGAACATTTCTGTTAAAAAAAGGTAAAAGAACAAAAAAAAAANGGTAAAAAAAAAAAAAAAAAAAAAAGAAAAAAATCTCACTTTCTTTTTTGTAAATTTAATTCACAACAACAGCAGCCTTCAGACTTCTGACGGTGCAAACGAATGGTTTGGTTTGTCCAAATAAACACAAAGTTGCAATCAGGGGTACCTGGTCTATTCCCTAAATGTGCACATGTACATA
The DNA here is from genome assembly GCA_013401315.1 of Balaeniceps rex. Classification (NCBI taxonomy): domain Eukaryota; kingdom Metazoa; phylum Chordata; class Aves; order Pelecaniformes; family Balaenicipitidae; genus Balaeniceps; species Balaeniceps rex. The sequence continues at coordinate 15,065 of VYZW01042260.1, read as the reverse complement.
TCCATAGTACAGGTAGTACAGGAAGGAATCCAAGTCTGAGCAGCTACAGCGTTTGACTGCACTCAAGGTAACAGCTAATAAGGTGTTATACTATTATGTTATTATATTATAATGTTGTTATATTATAATATAATATTATCTTATTCAAAGAGAGAGCATTTAAAAAATGAAAGTATGGTAATCTCTCTCTCTCTCTCTCTTTAAAGTAAAGCAAGAGAAATTGATTTTTTCCCCGATATCCTGGCGGTGACTTTTTATTAATCCTTTGTCAGTCCACCTCAGTCGCAACTTACATTTCTGATAGCAATGAGAGTACACAGATGCTCTCTTCCTTGGCGCTTTTGCAAATGATTTGTTAAAGCCATGCACACAGGCCTATATGAACGAGCACACAAATCTATAGAATGAATCATCTGCCTCTCTCTGTATCTATCTGTCCGTCTGTCTGCCTACCTATCTATGAATATTTTATGGGTCTGAACTTAATTAACAAAATAATTTCCATTTTGTCTCCAAAATGATCAACAGCAATTATGTGAGATTTTTAAGGTTTATAATTTTATGTCACCAGACTGTTGCTTGGGGGCAGAGGCACAATTGCCGTGCCAGCTGCAGTTGTATTTATTTGTTTTTCTGTCTTGTTCCTGTAGGGCTGCATTATGCAGTTTTTAATTAGTTTGTGTTTGTATTTCACCCGTCCCAAATCAATGCCATCCTGGAGCAATGTAATGTAAATTCCTGCAGTACAGGTGTAGCTGCTAGCTCTGGAACACTAGGAAACTCATGTCTTACAAATGAAAGCAGTGAATGCCATTCAGCCAAACTGTCAGCTTTAAACAGCCAAGAGGAAGGAGATCAAAGCAGAAAGCAGGAACTTCTACTCTCCAGATTAGTCTTTATGGTTTGAACGCCTAATGCTATTAGAGGGAACCAGGACATATAGCACATCGTTGGCTACAAAGTTACTTCTAATTTTGCTAAAGTCCTGCTGTATTTTGGCCAGTGTAAGCCTTCAGTGCATTTCAGGATGCGCTGTTTCCTTTGAGGCCTAGTAGCTACTCATCTGAAATTATGCAGAACTAATACCTTCAGAGACACATTTCTGTTTGTGCACATATTTATATAACTTATCGCCTTTTGAAAGATAATTTTGATTTCCTCCTAGGTTCCACAAAGTCTTTTAATAGAACTCACAGCAGTAAAACCTGAAATTCTAGTATCTCCAGACATGAAAAGTCCCTTTATGTTGTGTTTGGTGTCTCTTCTTTCTTGAAATGACCTCTGTACGGTGGTGTATAAATCTATTATTCCAGTCACTGGGGAATTCTTTTAAAGCTTTCTTTTTTTGTCAGGAATAAGAGATCGTTCATCTTTAACTAGGCCACATAGAAATTATGATTCAACAGCAGTGTATATTTAATTAGAGTAATCTCACTTGAATTTAATTACCTAATGAATTATTTGTTTAAAAGGTAAAAAGGCTTGTTTGCCAAGTACAGTGCAACCCACTGATAAGAACTTCCGTTATAAGCACATTAATATTTTAAAAAAACATTTTATGGTTTTATATTTTAACTCTTTGGTTCTGCCAGCCGTCGGTGGGCACGCCGAGCCCGCTACGATCAGGGCTCCGACCCCGTCCCTTCGACTCTCTGCAGCGAGCCCCCGCGCAGCCCGCCGCCGTCGACCCGCGTAAGTAACGCTCCCCCACCGCGCCGCGGCAGGCGGGGAGGGGTGTGCGGAGGGAGAGACGGGACACAGGCGGCTTTGCCGGGTGAATTTCGAGGCGAAACGCCGGCGCCGGCGCGGCTCAGCAAGCGGCGGCGAGGCCGCCCGGCTGCCGTGCGGAGAGGGGCTGCGCGCCGCTCCGCGCCCTGCGCGCCGCCGGGCAGCCGCCGGGCGCGGAGCTGCTCCCCAGGGCTGCTGTCCCCTCCCCGCTGCACCGTGCCTGGAAGAGGTCCTGGCCGGGAAGGTGTCAGAGTGCGGAGCGCCAGGCTACAAAACAGTAATCTTCTTTCTTTTATTTTTTTTTTCTTTCTCCCTTTTTCCCCGGTCTTGTGGACAGTGCAGCTAATGACGGTCCTTTGATTATTTATGATTCTTCAGCCAAGACAACAAAAACTGACCAGCCTCTACCCTTGACCTTTCTCCTCCGTTCCCAAGTTTTCCAGCTACCACATTGTTTGTTTCCAAGATACAACGCATACAGTGCTGAACGGCAACACTTGTCAGAGATTCGTCTGAAAGCACCACAGCACGGGGATTATCCGCCTCAAAAAAAAAAAAAAGGTTTGTTTTTTTTTTCTTATGCAATAGTGGGAAGCTCTGCTTGATGTATTCTATGACCTCCTGCAGAAAAACTAGGTCCAAAAAATTCTTTTTTTTTTTTTTTTTTTTTTTTTTTTTTTTTGTATTCTTCTGCGCTGGGATCTCTTCTATAGCGTTTGGCAATGGGACCTCTCGAAGGTACCGCTGTGAGGCTACCTGTCGCTCGGACCGAGAACTTTCTGTCTGTCCTCCCCCCTTGCCCCCAACACAAGGCCATCGGCAAGGCCTGACCCGGAGGGTGGGGAGAAGCGGGGGGTCGGACTGACCTCTCCTTCGTCCCCCGCAGCGATGCTCTGGCACTAAGCAGGAAGCCCGATCGCTGTCAGAATAGGGAAGAGGCGTTAAACTATATCTCTGGAGGTGGCGAAGGTGATCAGGGGATGCCAAACATGAAGGGGTATTTCTCCCTTTTACCTACCAAACATTTCTGCTTGCGAAGCACCAGCAAGAGGGAAAGGGGAGCGTGTGTATACTTAAGCCCTGGGCAGAGAGGGTGAAAGAAGCAGCAAGCTTAAAACTAAACTTCAACAATGTTGAGGCATCAGTTCGAGCAAAAGCCGTGTCTGCGGGTCCCTAATAGGTGGCACTGAAGTTTTGAAGCTCCCACTCGGGCAGTCCTGCAGCGAAGGACCGCACCACTGATTAGCCGCGGGTGCACAGACGTACCGCGCAGGCAGAGGCAGAGCTGGAGATGTACCCACAGTTCAAAACACCAAACCCGCCTGCTCGTCAGGGAAGTCTCCCCCGCTTCCCCTTCGCCCCCCGCCGCCAGGTAGGAGGTAACCCGCCGGTCGCCCCGCGGAGGTGGCGGGGGCTGCGAGCCGCCGGGAGCCCCGCTGCCGCCGGGAGAGGGTGCGTGGCTGCGTGGCACCCCCCGGCCCCGCGCAGCGCCCTCGCCCCGCTCCTGCGGCCCTTTCGACGCCGGCGTTTGAAATGAAGGCGGGCTCACTACGGTTTCCACAGCAGTTGGCTGCTTTGCTGCAGACATGCCTGCTCAAGTCCTCAGTCCGCTGCAGAGCAGCTTGCGCAGCTCTTCATTACACCCCAGCGCAGCCGGGCTGGGCCCCAGCCGGGAACGGTGGTGGGGAAGAGCGGAGAGCCCTTCTCGGACTGCAAAGACAACGCGCGGTGGTCTGGGGATGTGCTGGAGATCAGGCAAGAAAGGAGTGGCGGAGGCAAGCCTTAGTCCTTGCCGCTCTCCCTTTTCTCCATTTCAGGGCAGGGATACTCTTTTTTTTTTTTTTTTCCCCCATGATTTTTGGAGGGCTGCTGAAGGGAAGCGGCTTTACGCACAGGTTCCACAAGCTACTGGCACCGTGGCAGCAGTGGAGCTTACCCGCTCACCAGCGCCTCCTATTTCTTGGTGCCAGAAATGTTTGGCACCACTACGTGTTTGTTACTGGCCTTAATAATGCCTATTTCGCACTTTCAGGTAAATATGCCAGGTCCTGAAACCAAGAGTAGCCCCGGATCTGTTACAGTGAGAATGGCATACTGACTTCAGAAAACCTCAGACCTCACAATTATATTAAAAATGTTTAAGACATTCAAAGCTGAGACTGCAGTAATTTTCAGATCTTATAGCAAAATTATCACAATATCTCACTGTCTAGAGGCACATAAATATGTTGGTCTCCTCTACTATGCATCATTTGTACACAGGATTATTAGAATTAACTGGAAACTCCACTGAAATGTTTGTAATGACTTTAAGATGTTACGGGAGTTATAGATCTGTAGGCCTGGCGTTTTAATTCTTGAGGGCCTACGCTTTTCATAAAGTTGTGAGTGCAGTTGTCACAGCACATCTACATAATGTAGTTTACTCCCTTAATTTTGATAACCAAATACATATATTAACAGATCATATTTGGCTGTGTGTTTTTATTCTTACTCCCTTTGGAAGATGTATGGATTTCCACTGTATTGTTACTGATAAAGTACAGCTGTATAATTTCAATCATGTAGTTACGGTAGGACGAACTACTAAATAAATCTTAGACTGGATTAAAATTCCTCACAAAAGCTCCTCAGATGGTTTTTAATATTCTAGAAACAGCATAATTTACAATGTCGTTCTATCTCTTCTATAGCTTTCTTCTAACACTTCAGCATTAGTAGCAGTTGGTGTATTTTCTTTCTTTTTTCTTAGATGTATAGTCACTCTTTTTGCTAATATAATTGACTTATGTATCCATTGATGTGTGCTGTATTTTAATGATGACTTTTTGTTTTATCCGATAATACTTTTTAATAACATTATTTGGATCATATTTTAAGGACAGGTGTAAACTCTTGCTTTGGTTTTTAATGCCCAGTGTAGACCTGGGAAAGATTTTTGCCTGTGAACAGATTTGCGCTCAGATCAGAGTATACATTTATGCATTTATACACTTACATACATTTTCAACTTTACTTTAACTTTACTTTACTTTAAGCTTACTAAATTGTAATTAGCTTCCCCCTTCTGCTTCTTTCCTCTACATTAATATGCTAAAGTCCATGAAGCCCATATCTCTTTTGTATTTGTTCTTTCTAGTAACACAAGAGTATATTTGAATGGCAACACAGTTTGAGATTGGCCTGTATCAAACAGCACTAGTCCATTGAAAGCATTGCATCAGGATAACAGTGAGACCAGAAATAAAGTGGATTTAAAAAAATAATAGTAATTGAATGAAAATACCTCTACTGAAACACACTATTATGAGAAAATCCTTCATATGTGGTGCTTAGAACAAATATCGACTAGTGGACTAATAATATAGTTTTTCTTAACAAGAAAGTTAATCATGTCCTCCACTGAATTATTGGCCTAGATGCTGTAAGAAACAAGAAAGTAGACTGTTCAATTTTTTTTAGGTCTTTGTGGTAGTTAAATCACTGTGGCAATGAGTAGAACTTAGTGTGCGATCATGAGTCATTGTACCCTACAAAGTAGGACTGAGTTTATTTTATTGATTCACTGCATTTTTTTCCCCCCAAACTGCTGTTCCCCATCTCATATGTTTCACTTTACTTACACATAGTACTTCCCTGCCAAAGATGGCGGTTTTTAGGATTTTGCCTGGGGTTGAGAACACTCAAATAATAATGATAATGTCACGTCCACTGTTAATTCTTCAGGCATAACTAAACTGCTTCAATTTACAAGACATTTTATACAGTATGGCTAGATATATTTTTCTTTTTTTTTTACATGTGTATTCTACTGTTTCCTCATGTGTTTTGTGTTGTTCACAGACAAGATAAATTTTAGAAGTCTAAGTCATGATGTTCAGAGACTTACAGATGTTATTAAGAACCGTAAGGAATTATGAGCATTTATAAACACAACAGGCCCAAATTAAGACCCTCAGTTCAGCAGCTGGAAACTTTTTGGGGTTAATTACTACACGCAAAGAGAAAACATGCAAGGAACTATGTACTCAATATATTCCACATCCTCAAGTTAAAGAGATTACCAATGGAGTAAAATATTGGTTAGCTTGAGTATAGACAGTGGAACCTGAATTGCAGTTTTTTATTGTGCTCACCTATGTCCATAAGTTCAAACATTTAACACCTGGATGTTTTTGAATGGCATGGGATACTTGAGTAAAGTCAGATACAAAACAAATCTAAGCTAAGCAGATGTTTTGAAGGCAAGGAAAGTAAAAAGCCATATCCTGCAGAACTGGGCTGATAACGCACAGGGAAATATTTGCTTTGCTGTTTCACCTTTTATTTCTTTCCCCAGCTTTTCCATGAGTGTCAGAGAGTTAGACAACAATATGGTTATTCAGTAGTTCACAGGTGTTTTTTCTCTCTCTCTCACCTTGTCTCAGACCAACAGGTGCAAGCATTTGCAGTAGTTCATACTGTGCTGGCATCACCGCTGTAATTGCACTAACCCAGAACACTGTTGCCATAAACATTTCTGTACTAACCTTAATAATTCTAATGCTCCGTGGAAGCAGTCTTGGTGCAGTTGCATTGATGTAGTAGATACTTCCAGCGTAACTCACAATAATCTCGCAATCCTTACAAAGCCTGCTCTGTGCAATTTCCTTCTACTTCACATTATTTACTTGGTCTAAACTACTTGCTGTTTCATATAGTGATGAATACCAGTTCATTTAGTTCAAATAAAATAATGTCTTCAGATATTGATTGGTGCTTTGACTAATCCCCCCTTCACGAGTCCATCTTGGGACCTGTTGGGAACTTTCCCCATAATGCAATGCTTCTGCACGGCTGAACAAACTTCTGTGTTAATACAACAAATTTCCACGTACACAGAGGTTTGCTGTGGATTTCTTACATTGTGACAAGTTTGTACACTCTTTAAAACCACGATAAGCTCTACGGGTATAAAAAGGACTTTTCTAGTAGAAACTGGAGAATACAACGGAAAAGAGTGGTCAAGAGCCTTTGGCATCTCAATTCCACTGTTGTTTTGTTTGCTCATTTGCTTTTGTTGTGAGTTTTTGTGACTGCAGCACTGCCTTGAAGTCCTGGGAGCAGGATGCCCAAATTATTCTCATTTGTTAGGGCACAGAAGCAGTACAATAGCCCTTCTTGGGGGGGAAGGAACAACTCAGTGTTGTTCCAACAGCCTTGTTGGACCCCCGTATCTCCACTGGCCAACAGAGCTGTTAATAATGTCAATATGCTGACATATAAAACTTGGATCCTACTAGTTACTTTATTTTGGGTGCCAGTCTTTCTCTCCCAACTCAGTAGACTTTAATTTTCATTATTCTTTTTTAGATCTTCACATCTTGCTTTCTTATCCTTTGCCCATTCATTGCCACTTTTTTCCTTTTGTCTCCATCTCCCATCTTCCATGTTCCTATTTATCCATCTCCCCTGGCTCAGTCTTGTCAGCTCTATGTTTGACCCTACATTAAAACCACTTTTGCTCTTTCAGTTGTTTTTATTAAAAGCAACATCTCTATATTCTTCATGTTTATCCGTACTTGGTACTTGATAAAGATTTCAGAGAAGAGGTTGTCTTTCTGCATGTTTATACACTACTTACTCCATCTGAGACCCTAAAGCCTAAGCAACAATAAAAAAAAATCATCAGTTTTCCACTGATATACCTACTCTGCTTAAAAATGATAAGTTCAAGCAATTAGGGACTCAGGTAACTCCTCATGTAACTAGTTGTGTGACTAATTACGCGACACTTTTCACTTCACTAAAACTTACACTTGAAAGAGCATGTATGTATGCAAGAGTGAAAAACGTTTCTGGATTTGGTTGCTTTTATGTTCCTAACAGTTGCTCATTAATATGAACATGTTTTGGAGCAAAAATGGTGGCCTGTGGATGCAATTTGACCTTCAGCCAGAGTTGATATCAAGTAACATTACAGTTTGGCATCCGACTGCTCACAGTGCTAGAAAAAGTGTATCGGTGTATGTGCATTTAACTGCACGTCATGCTCTGTGCATGTAGTACTTGCACTACTTCCCCAATAGTAAGGGAATTAATTCATACACATATGATTTTGAACACTTTTTTGTATGATTACTATTATTTAGCTTTACTTGACATTTATTTATGGGCAAGAGTAGAAATGAAGGAATAAATGTAAGAAAGGAAATAAAAAGCATTTAAAACCACCTGAAGGATTACTTCAGCTAGCTGGACAAGTCCATGGGACAAGTGAGGATGCAGCCAAGGACATGGAGAGGTGGATGAAGACACTGCTAGGGCCACTCTGCAGTTCAGGACCTGAACCTGAGAAGTGAACTTCAAGATGGATAGACCGTTGGTTGGCCTGTAAGACTCCAAGGGTGATCATGGTACAAAGTCCTGCTGGGGGAGTTACTGGTGGGGTCCCTCAGCAATTCGTGTAGGAAACCATTGTCACGGTTTAGCCCCTGTCAGCAACCAAGCACCACACAGCCGCTTGCTTACCCTCCCCCCTGGTGGAATGGGGGAGAGAATCTGAAGGGCAAAAGTAAGAAAACTCGTGGGTTGAGATAAGAACAGTTTAATAATTGA
>VYZW01042254.1:7242-18123 GCA_013401315.1 Balaeniceps rex | reverse complement strand
GCAAACAGATTATTTGAAAGAGGCAACACAGGTAAAGATTCTTATAAAAAAAGGTAGGCTAAGGAATGTAAAAAAATCTCAGGTATTTTGTACCAAAATAAAACCTGTAAAGCATCTCTTAGATTTGAACAGATTGATGTAGGTAGTCAGCAATTCTCTTTCCCTTGATTTTGTGCATCTCAGGTTGAGCTTCTCAAAAAGCAACCTTCCTGGTGAAATATTTGAGGTTTCATAGCCAATCTTTTTTCTCAAAGTCATTCGGACACATCATGTACGTTCAGTCTCTTCTCTATTCTCTCTCAGCAAGGTAATTGTCTCTAGCTTACTCAGGAGGCAGCTTTGAAATTCCTCCCGTTAAAGACAGGCCCACTTCTTTGGAGGTGTGAGTGCCACTTTGACAGGCTCTGCTTCTCTTTTTGTAAGTGACGGGCCTGCGTAACATTCTCTGATTATGATTCTCCTTTTGCTTCTTTGACTTAATGTATTACGTTTCAGTATGAAGTGTTTTCATATAGGTGCAATATAATAATCAGACGCTTAGATGATGAAGGATTTGGGAAGACTGGCACCAAGTATTTTTCCTGAAAAGGCACAGTAATAGAAAGCAAGACTAGCAACGTACTTAAGAGGATTCCTTGTTCACCTCAGGGAATCAGGTTTACCTGATCCAGTGTCTTGTCTCTGGCAGTATTCCACAACCAGTGCATCAGAAGAAGACGGCAAAAACCCTGTGCTATGAAATATCTAGCCAAATATATGTTTATATCACTGTGTAACTTAGGACAGTGAAGCTACAAATTCACTGAAGGTCATAAAAAGAGAAGGCTGTGGAGTGCTCAGCAGGGATGGGAGTCTAGAGAGACAGAACGTGAGGTAAAGGTTTCTGGAGAAATCTGGGTTCTGAGAAGCCTCAAACTTAAAAGGAAGACACAGGACTTGGTCTAATGCCTCTTAATGGAATGTCCTGACTGGTCTACTGCAGTCTTTGTCACCTGGCAGAAAGCACTTTTCATCTTTTAATAGAACTTCTAAAGAAGTTGAGTAAAATAATCGGTAATCTCATTAATAGGAGCCTTTGAAGTGTTACCTTCCTGCTAGTTTTCTTTTGAACTTCAAGACCTTGAAAGATTCTGGCTTTGCTGGAACTAATACTGAATCTTTAGCTGAGTTGACCCCAAAACCAATCCTTTATGATGATCAAAAGTGGGTGACAGTCCGGCTCCTGTTGCATTATTAACTCTATACCTGGAAGAATGTATAACATAAGGAAATGAAGGCTCCTATGTCATGTTGGAAATTGTTCTTCAACTTTGGTTGTCTTTCTGGCTTTGTCATTGACATCAGAAGCTCCTGCTGAGCAGCACTATAGTCTGAGGAATAAGGTACAGCCTTAGACTCCACAGAGTTAGAGTCCCGAGTGACCAACTCACCAATTTAAGCAAGGTGGGATTTCTGTACATCTGTTTCATTACATGCACTGTTGCCAGACGTACTTCAAATTCATTGCAGAATCAGAAGCCAGTCAGAATCAGCTTTGCTTCGGTTTTACAGTGAGAAAATTGATGCCTCTCCAAAGGCCAGGGCTCTTCAAACTGGAGTCTGGCTCTGGCAGTGGCTGGATCCAGACCTGAATTGGAGGTTATTCTGCTGAGCTCTATGGAACAATGGTTATAAAAAGGGGTGTAAAGTAAGAGAAGAATCAAGATATTTCCATTTAGATAAGCCAATAAAATTCTCCACTGAAGTGATTAAGTGCATATTTTTTTTAAAGCAGAATGGATGCTTATTCTCTTGTCCCATTTTCTTCATCTTCACTTTGTAGGTCATATGGAGTTTATTCACTGTATACGGTGGCTACAGAGTAAACCAAAATTTCCATGTTTCATTGATTGCCTTCTGGAGGAGAATTGTCAGACTATAAAATTCTGATTTTTTTTTTTCCAACTACATTAGTAAGTCTGCAATGAAAAAGAAAAAAAAAATCAAAGGTGTTTTTTTTTATTAGTTATAACAATAGAAGGTAAAATCTGTGTATTTCAGATGGGAAGAGGCTTTCTAATTCTAAGGTTGAAAAAACCAGCAGAATCCCTTGTGGTTTTCAGGGTTAGAGGTTTTAGGCTTGGGATTTAAACAACCACAAAAAGTAGATTTCATTCCAAATTTTACTCCTTTTTAAAATTCTGCCTAATTTCAGATGTCTTTTGGATTGGGATGCTTTTATACTTAGATATACTATTACAAGAGGAAAAAACCAGATTATTTCATATGAAAGCTATCTTTCTGATCCATTTCTACTGTATTTAACCTGCTGCAAAACATTTTAGCTCAGAATAATGGAACGACATGATTAATTTATTTTTGTTTTCTTTATCAAAAAGCTGAAGTCTAAGTTAAGGCACAGTTAGCAACAAATGCACTTTCATGTATGAACAAAAAATTCTTTTTTGTGTTCAGTATCACAGACTTACTTAAATGTAAGGAAAGGCTATACAAGAAGAGGCTAGAGTAGAAATAGTACATCAATGTATTTAAATCACTTTCTATTTTTTCATCCTTTCCTCTCAATCTAATGTCTATTAAAAAACTATTATGCGGAAATCTTTGAGAACATACATTACTGTCAAGATTTTCAATGTTGTGTATATCATCCCTTTTATAAGTTTCATGTCACAACTCCTGTGCCTAAAGTAAAACATACACACCAGATTTGTAGGAACACAGACCTTTATGACTAGCTTTGATCCACGAACACTCCAGTAGTTCCTATAGAAAGAATGCATTCGGTGGCAAAGCCAGGCAAAAGACTTATTTTATGTGTGCAGAAGGGGGAAAGATGACCTAAAATGGTGACAACAATTTCCAGCATTTTCAGTCCATTTAAATAATTTAATCTTAGTGCAATTTTAAGCTATGACAATCATTTTGTCTTAATATCTTTTCTCTCCTGCCTTGGAAATGGACTTGTGTACGAGAAGGCGTGACAAATAATAAAATAGCTAAATGTTTATGATTTTTGTCAAATCACTGCAAAGTTGCATCCTACATGTTTCCAGCTTATTTATTGAAGGAATAACTAGCTTTAAAGCAAAATGATGTGCTAGTATTGCCTACTAGCACTTGTGAATAGCTATAACTATCAACAATATTGTTTTCTTTTTTGAATTGTATTCCTGACATTCGAGGTGCATATCAATACTTTTAAATTTTTGTATGCAAACCCCCCAGCTAACTATTTCTAATTGGGTCTGTTCCAGTTTCACTGTCAAAAAATGTCCATATTCCATAATTGGTGTATTGTATTCTATAACAACCTCCCTCCCTCCCAAGCAACAGAACCTCTTAACAATTGTTTACCTATGGATTTTGTTTTAATCTATCTCATCTATCTCATACTGTCAATTTCAAAATCACACTGTTGGTTTTTTACCTCTATGGTTTTACAGTTAACCTCTAGTGATTAAATATATTTCATAATGAGTCCTGTGTCTAGAATGCCAAGGAGTTTCTTTCCTTTTCTTTGGTGAGGAGTGATTTATACCTGTGCTTTTCAGGGAGCAGAGTTAAGGCTGTACCTTCCTTTCCCTGCTGTTCCAGAAACTAGCAAATTTCTGCTTGTTTCTACTCCAACGTTGTTCAGGGATAGATACTCTTAAAAATGTGTATGATGGCACAGTTCACAAATTATGGAATAGTTTTGTGGATAGTTATATCATAAAAGGGAAATATTTAATCCATACTAGTTTTCACTGTTGTTTGTTAGGGTCTTGTGTAGAGCAGAAGAGGAAAAACACTTGTTGAATATGACAGTGTAATTACAAGAAAGCAAAACTGATCTTAAGACTTGGGGCAGATAGACCAGGAACTAAGTTTATCTTGTTCAAAGCATTTACTAGATTTTAGGATTATAGTGACTATGTGTCAGTTGTGACTAATAAACATGGTACACTGGACATAAATGGAGGTATGTATATTTGTTCTGTTGCATCTGATATAAATGCATGTCTTTATTCATGGAGATATGTGCAGATTATGGAAAGAAAGAATAATATAGCTGCCTTGCTATACGGGATGTAAACTTTGGATGTTGAAGGAATGAAGCAGAAATGATTATGCTGTCTATGTGTTACATGGACTGTACTGTAAGATTGATTCTACCTATTGGAAAAGCATAGGCATCTGTGGCTGAGGAAGTTTTACATTTGCTATGGTATTTGCAAAGAGTGTAAAATAAAGAGCTTAAACAATTCAGATCAAACAAAAAAAGTCAAAATTCCCAAAGGAAGTTTTTTCATAATAATCAACACAATAAAGATTTCAGGCAAAAAATTTACAATTGGCTGCAACATCAGTTTATAAATTAATAAATCATCCTGCAAAATGCACTGTTAAAAGTCTATTTTGAGACAGCATAACATTATGTGAAGGCTACTTGTTTTTTCTCCTCAAAATAAAGCAGGACGTCCTATTGCTAGTATAAAACACTCTTTTGTCTGGTTCAGGCAAAGTGTCACTGAGAAGATGGAAAGCCCAAAGTCAGCTCAGATCAGCTCCAACTTTAAGCACCTGTGTGGCCTCCTATGTTGATATTAATGACCTGTAGTTAAATGACTTTTCATCCTGGGAAACTGGGCTAGGAGGACACATAATTAATGGTAACGTCTGCACAAAAATGGTTTTGGGGAAATCATTAAGGATGACTGATGAGATTGGAAAAATAGAAAGAAGACAATGAGTCCTTTCTTAGTGAGCAGTTATATATCTATAAGGACCAAACTTGTCCTCACTGCTTAATATGACAGTATTGCTCAAGTATTTGTGTGTTTGGGAAAAAAAAACCTGTCATTTTTCAGAAATGGCATTTGAGGAAGAATGTGCCCTGTTTTACTGTTACAGTGTTTCAAATGAAGGAAATTACAATTTGGGTGTGATCTGGAAGGCAAAGTCATCCTAGTTGTTAACTGAGACTCAACAAATGAAATTCTTATGTCAGAAGAGCCTTCAGGATAAGGCGATGCTTATTGCTTGCAAAAGGCCATAGAAAACTGAATATGTAGGCTGATGTTGATGCAAGAAAATTTAGTCTGTGAAAAAAGAGAATAGGTTTTCCACCGCACCGCAGGTGATATTTCAATGGTCTAATCTAAGGATTATATACTGCATAAGGAGGAAAACTTGACCTCTTTCAAGCATCTTTAGTTTTAATTTCTTCCTTTCTTGTTGCATTGCTTTGTATTTCTGCACCCTAATCTTTTCCTTTATTCTAGACTGTCTGGTTGAGTCCTGGAGATGCCACTACCATGACAGGTAGTCAGAAACATACATCAGGGAGAGGTTTTCCCCTTTGATTTGTGAGGCAGCAAATGACAAGGTAGGCAGTGCTTTACTTGAGGACAATACTTCTGAAGGCAGCAGATGGAGGCAAAGTGCAATAAAAATCCTGTTATGTTGTACTCTAGTTTCCAGCCCAGGGGCATCCCTGGCTATTCGGTGCAGGCACACTGCTGTATGCTTTGTAGAAAAAAATTGAAGCTTGTCCCAGTGGCCAAAGATAAATGGAAGATTAGAATTGAATTGATTGTCTTGGATAAGGAAAAAGGACGGCCTCTGAGTTGGCTTGAGGTACCTGCTGTCTACACATGCCTCTCAGAAGTGCATACAGAAAAAGCAGGAATTTGCTGAAAGCAAGAGATGGCTGGGGTGGTAAAAAGTTCATGGCACGGCTGCCTTCTTTCCTATGACTTGACTGTGGAAGGACAAGCTGGCTGCTGCATCTGTGGGAGGATTTCTGGGGTATTGGCAGTTACTGGGAGCATTGCTGGGACACATGATCCCTCACATGAAAACTAGGAAAGTATAGGGTAATCTGTGCAATAAATGTATTTAGAAGATGTTATCTTATATATGTTAAAACATGTATTTGAAAATGCCTTGTAAATGTCTTCATAGACTTTAGATTTTACCCTGATTTTGCAGGTTAAAGAAGAGAGGTTTGGAGCAATTCAAATATAATTTCTTTTTGGTCAGAACTTCTAAAGAGCAAAGGAAACAGAGGGTTTCTCAGACTAGCCAGAGGAGGAAGAGTTGTCATCATTCTCCTTTTGCCAAATAGCTCACAGGGTAAGGAATGCTTTGAAGATATTTCCTCCTGCAAATGTGATGTAACCAAGAAGCTGAAGTAGGCTGACCAGATTACAAACAAACATCTCTGAGAAACTGTTGAGGTTTCCGGAGTGTAGGAGTGGTGTGATACCTCCCAGCAGGTAACACTGGAGAGATTACCCTCCTGCACTGACCTGCTTAACTCTTCTGCCACTGTTGCAAACGACCAACTCCCAGGACTTGCAGGTTTGGGTTAGGAAGATGGGGAAAAGGGGAAAATTCCCTAGTCTGAACACGCAAAGAGTGTCTAAAATGTTTACAGGACAGCAACCAATGCCCTGCGAGGCACCTGTTGGGTAAGGCTGGATAGGTTTCAGCTGGGGAGGGGGAGCCAGCTGTTCCCCACCTCCTTTCATGGCTTTCAGCTGCAAGCCACTGCAGCCAGCAGCGCAGTGTGTGAGGCTGAGCTGTGAGGAGAGGCTTCATGTGCATGTCAGGAGAGGTCTGTTGGTTTTTACTTTTGCTTTGGTTTACTTCCCCTGTGGTTCCTGTGGGGTGGTGGAAAGGTGGCTGTCCCTCTTTGTGCCATGGAACTGAATTAAGAAGCTGTCCTTAAGACTTTCTGCAGCAGGATGGCACAAGAAGGGGCTCCTGTAAGCAAGAGCTCAAGTCTGGCCTAAACCTGGGCTTTGCTATGTATTTCTGAAATTCAAGTTTTGTCCTCTTATGTCTGTGTAAACTATTTGGGCCTTTCCAGTGTTTGGATATAACACAGAGGGGAAGTTAGCCAGACGTTACATTTTCTTTTCCTTCTAACCCCATGTTTTGTCATTTTTTTAAGTGATTGACTGGAAGGAGTTTAAAGAGGATGCATTAATATTTAACTGTGCTGCAACAAATAATTGATGTCTTTAAGGTTTTCTTTCATTCAGACTGGTCTGGAGCTCTCTAGCCTAGTATATTTTTGATTATAGAAATTTATTTCAGTTAAATCATTCCTTTATCAGCAGGATCTGTCCACATTTGGTTAGACTAAATAGCTCTAGAAACCACAGTGTTTTTTCCAATTGCTTTGAAACAAAGTTGCATTAAGAAAAAAAACTTTTGCCTGAAATTGGGCTGGATCTCATTAATACAGAAAAAATTATGTTAAGGAGTCTTTAATGTGTAGTTGTGATGCTGTGTTAGTCACAGCTTCAGCTTGGTTTTGAGAGACTCCTGATTCCCTAGTTTTCCCACTTGCAGTTTTGTGTATGCCCATGACCTGGAAGATTCTACCTGCCCTTTCCTTTTGTCACTCTCTTGATCAGTAGTGTCCATAGTTCTTTTGGTGCTTTACAATGCCTTATCTTCTGGCAGGTAAAGCTAACAGGTCAGAAATGAGAAAAATCTGTATTATTTTGTCAAACAGATGCATTTTGTTGTTGATACGTCTGCTTTTACTGAATGCCTTCATACTGCTACACAAGACGTGCTATGTTTGTTTTATGAATCCTCCACTGGGCTTGTCTGATCTAACTTGTAATTGTATATGTCACAAAACACTGGCGGGGGGGGAGCTTGGGGAGGAGTGGGAAGTTGCACAGTTGTAAATTAGGGGTGGCCTTTAGGTTTTTTTAACACTGTGATATTTTTTTTGCAAATTACTCCAACAATAGAAAGGGAGTTGTAAGTCGATTTCAAGGCTGTTTTATGTACTGCTCTTCAACAAAGAACTGGTAAAAGATCTTAGGGCCAGTGAGAAGGACCTCTGAGTGACACTAAAAAGGTTTTTTAAATGTACCCATAACACTACAGTCCCATATACCACCCCAATATGTGAAAAGGTGATAAAAGCATTCTGTAGATTTATAGGGATATTTTTCAACTGCAGGTCATGTTCTGAATTCCTTTGCTCCTGCCAGTAATTGCATTCAAGTATTGTGTTGGATTTACAGGACTGCATCTTGGCTCTTAAGAACAACAGCCAGCTGTCATAAGTCAGAGCATGCCCATGGTCATGTATTTATTAGCATATTTCCTTTTAAAGTGTTTTTCTAGTTCTTGGTGAATAAGCATGTTGTCTATGTTATGATCCTCGCAAATCTCACCTGTTTTATTTATGTATCTGGTTAGTGCCTATGTAAGACTGTATTCCTAACTTGCATCTCATGTATTTCTCCTGCTGACGGCCCTAATTTTGGCACTGCAGAAATGCAGAAAAACTTCTGCTTCATGGGACAGCAGATCATATACTACATCTATTGAAATGATTCTTCCCCCTTATTTTGTAAGACCTATTCCTGCTTTAGCCAATTAATAAATTAGCTAAAATACTGAATTAATACACTGTACCAATTCTTAAAGTTTATTCCAGGTGAGAAAGAAATGACATTTAATGTGTTTGAGACTGTATCTGTAATGTATTAGTATATCAGTAGATTGAATTCAGGAACTCACCATTCAAAAATTATTTATAAAGACTTCAAGTTCACTTATCTTTATGGACTTCTGCTTCAGCATAAATAATCCTCTTCATAGTGCAGAACCTCTGAGATTGGTGCCCAGAGAGAGGGAAACTTTAGATGGAAAGTATTCAAAAGAACTTGCTTTTTAAAAATGTACTATATTGTATGTTGCTAGGTACAGTCCTCTTATCTCTGATTACTCCTTTTAATGTAGATTTCAGGTTGGGAAAAGGAATAAGAATCATCATGCTGTATACTTCATGCTGAGATTTCATGTTTTGCAGGCACTGGCTCTGCCTTGGGTTAGCAGTGTAACGTGGCCCGTTATTTGGGAGATAAATTCTGCCCTCTTGCAAAACAGTCCTGTATCATGTTGGCCAAATGTGTTACTGCGTAAGAAACACACAAAGTGCAGTGCTCTCCCTGGTAGTCTTAGTGTTTCTAAGAAATGCTCAGTTCAGGTGTAAGAAGCAGAAATCCCTGTGTTCAAGGAAATGAGCTGTAGTATGGGAATGTTTCTTGTGCCCACCAGCACACAAAGGGTGTGTTGTGATTTTACTGGGAGTTGATTGAAACGGCGGCTCTTCACAGGTGAGCCAGACCTGAGTCTAAATGGATGGCTGTTACAAGAATGCACATGGCACCTGTAGAGCATTGCTTTTAAGTTTTTCTCCTTCGTTAAAAAGATCAAAATCACTATTCCTTAGTTTTAATGTAAATATACCTCTATTCTTTTTTTGTTTGCACAAAGTTTGTGTTAGTTTCAGAACCTCTATCCGTATTGCTGCACATTAGAACCTCTGAATCCTTCTGTTCCCTGCACCCACTTCCCCAAATGAAACATCTGGATCCAGATTTGTATCTGAAAATCCATGGATCAGAGTCACAAATTTGAACCCTAAATCCATATATATATATAAAAACACACACACATGTGTTTGTGTATATATGACCTTAGGTAATTCTATATATATGCATACAATTCTCAAACTCTAGGAGGAAAAACCAAAAACAATCTACATCTTCAGCTAGAGTTGGGTATGCCCTGCTGTGATCAGAGGAATGATTACAGCTCATGACATGTCTAAACTGTCCAGTTAAAACAGGTTTATATATGCATAGCAGTAGGTCTGCAGCAGAGTAGACTTCAGCAGACTACTGAACACATGCTGGGGTTTTGTCAGTCTGCTGTACTATTTTGCTTTGCTACCCTGGCCAGGATCGAGCTGGCTGCTTCAGGTACATCTAAACCACATCTGTCACAGCACAATGTTGATGTGTTGTTTTGAAGTTTCTATGTTATAAACTCTTAATATTGTATTAATCCTTACAACACAGAAGACTGGGCTCATCCTTGAGATTCAATGCTTTTAATGTTCTACCCCCCAATAATTTGGTATGCCTTGCAGATGTTTGCTCTTCCTCTGTCTCATGAATATCTGTTACTATGTGATCCACCTTTAAGATACTAGCTCTCACTCCTGTGGTGCTCACCCTCTCCTTCAGCTCTCTCCATCACACAATCCTTTAGTACCAGCATGTATGCCATCAGTTTCCTATGTGTCAACCATGTGGAAATCACCTGAAGTAGTTAGGATTAAGTGCTTCAAACAAAAGGGATAAATTGCTTTGTTTGATGTTGTTTGTTGCTCCTTATAACCAATGATCCCCTATCTATGAAAATAGTCTTCTAGGACAGTTTTGAACGAGTTCTAACTATGGAGTTAGCTGGAAAAGATCTGATGTTACCTTAGACCATCTTTCTTCCTTGCGGTTTTTTATCTCTACTCTCAAACACAGCCCATCAAGAATTAAACATGGTCAAGGGGGTGGAAGAACATATTAACATATTAAGGAGAGATAAAAGCAAGTAAACATGGGAAGTT
Source organism: Balaeniceps rex (assembly GCA_013401315.1). NCBI lineage: Eukaryota > Metazoa > Chordata > Aves > Pelecaniformes > Balaenicipitidae > Balaeniceps > Balaeniceps rex. The sequence goes on along the minus strand of VYZW01042254.1, from coordinate 7,691 downwards.
TGGCCAAACAATTTCCAAGACAGACCATGATGGCTTTGTAGTTTTTACATGGAAATTCCAGAGAGGGCAAAGAACTCAGACTTGGAAAAAAGGGGACTGTAACCGGAAATAGTGGAATTGAAAAATTCTAGCCAAAACATCTGGAGGAAAAAAAATGTCTACTACTGTGGAATAGTTTCTCCTGATTAAATCCTGTCATTTGAGGTTTTCCTTTTTTTAAATAATGGTTTTAAAAAATAGAATTTGTGTAGAAGAAATCTTGCGCAATTGGTGATACATTTGCCTGAGTTCCAACCTGTTCTGGAATTTTATAGTATGTTTACAAAATCAACAATTAAATAAAACATTGTTGTTGTGATTTATTTTATCACTTAATTTGTAGATTTGTAGGAGTTCCAGGTTGCATCAAGCCTGCATAATGCTCAAGCACAGACAGCCTCTTTTGCACA
>VYZW01042250.1:9776-23120 GCA_013401315.1 Balaeniceps rex | reverse complement strand
ATGTAGTGATGTGGTTGTTCAGGCCAGGAAAAATTGTATAAGTTCAATTTCAATGCAAGGATGTTTTTTTTAATTTCATACTAGTTTATTTCCAAATTGCTTTCTTATTTTCCTCCTCCGAATTTACCTGAAGGACATTGACAAGGATCATGGAGTTGGTTACTTGACCATACAGCTCCTGTTGTTTAGCAGCATAGGAAAGGTTAATTAGAGTCCAGGCTACGATACCAGGGCGCCCATTGAAGAACAGCTTGAAATCAAACCACTTTCCTATTCGAGGGTTAAATTCAATCCCCATCATGTAGTCATAAAAGAAGTTGCCAGTGAATTTGCTAGAAAGCATAAGAAATTAGAAATGTACAGTTACACACAAATACAGATAATTACTATTCTCACTACACAGTTCAGATTCACTTGATGTAACGATAATAAAAATCATAAAACCATATAATGTTGTGCAAGATAACACAAATTGATCCAACCAAAGCACTACATCAGTAGAGATAAATTTTAGCTTCAGGGGTACTCTAGCTTATTCTTGGTAACACTTTTGAACAGTCTAACTATAACCTTACATTCATCCTATTTGCAACAAATAAGTATCTGTGACACTGAGGCTGCCAGCCACATGACATGTAGCATGAAACAGAGGATGGTGCTCGTGAAGCAAAGAACTACAGTTGTACGTTGGCCTATCTGTCTGTGCCAATAAAATATATTCTGTCATTATTCTGTGCAGCATTCAATTTATATGCCTGATTACCTAGTATTCCCTCATTATTAAAAAACACATACCAGTCGTTGGCATTGGTAGGGAAAAAGTAGCTTTTAGTCATCGCAAATGTGGAAACTGCATATCCCAGAACATTGGCACACCACAGGAGAGGAATCCAGTTGTCAAAAATGATAGTAGGTGAGAACCAGTGGAAGTAATAGGCATTTGCAAACCAAAGCACATGGGTAATGATCCACGCCTGAAGTCCATTGATTTCATACTTATTCACTACACCTAAAATACGAAGAAAAAATTGGATGTTACTGACATTGCACTAGTACAGCTTTTTATTAATATGGATATGCATACAATATATGGCAGCTCAATCAAGTGCTCATGAAATGACCTCACTCTCCTCACCCTCCCAATTAAATATTTTGTGGCACTTTCCTGAAAGTTTCATTAGACTCTGCTGTAGCCATCAGGCTTTCTTAGGCTGAGTTTTTCTCTTCACTCTTGCTTCCCAAAACAGTGAATTTGGAGTCTCCCCTAAAATTTACTACGGTAGCAAGCTACCCTTTGTCACACTTAGTTCACATCATGCGTTTTGCTCAAGTCTCACAGGTTAACTTAGCTTCAGCAGGTGCAACTGCATTGACAAATACTAGCAATAGTCCACTGCTGATTTTAAAGTGCCAAAATTATCAATCTGTATTTTTCCATTGTCAGTGTGTGCCTGCCATTTCAATAGTTTTACTAACAGTAAGAGAGAGAAGTTCTATCATTTATTCTAGAAGACAATGTAGATTGCTTTTATTTTTGTTTGAAGTAAACATATGAGGAAGGTGAAAGTGTTTATGTCCACATTTCCTCCAGATACATATGGGTTATTAAAGATTGCACGTATAGAAATACTATCATTTTAAAAGGTTGTATGGTGTGCATATATTCTAAGGAAGAACTTACCAGCAGGGGTGACAGCACCTTCTTGTACACCTCCTACATATCCAGGAAGAAATTTATGGCAGAAGTCGGGAATGAACACATACAAAAACACCTAGAAGAGAGAGAATGTATTAACAGCAAAACCAGACAAGACAAAACCCCCCAAACCACTATCCCTTTCATACACATACCAAATATAACACACAGCAGTTTCAATTAAGTAATGGATAAGCAAGTATGGCAAGATTTAGCTGTAGTGATTTTCGACTAGTAATACATCCAAACTATTAAACAATTCTAAAGACATACTTCATGTATGGTTGTCCCCCTTTTTGGTGGGGAGGCAGGACAGCTGGTAACTAGATTCAGGTCCTTACCCTTTTATTTTGAAGTTAATCTGTGTTATAGGTAATATATGTTGTACGTAATTTGGAAAAAAATTGAGTAGTTCGTTAAGTTTGAAGGTATTTTACAAATGTAAGTTATATTTCATGCATCAATGTTCTTTTACTGTCTGCCTATAGAAAATATCACCCCTTCTGCAGTGTTAGTTTATGATATATTTATTGTGTATTAATTTAAAACAAATAGGTATTGTTATATAGTTGCTTTTTTTTTTAAAAAGCACGACAAGAAATACGTCACACAAGGAATATTTGTGTATATTCCCTACATATTTATTTTTCAAGTGCATAAACTTCATTTGGATTCCAAAAAGCCACGGAATGTGAGAAAGAGTCGCCAGTGCAACATTCCATTATCCTTCGTGTAAAAGGATTAATCAAACAGCTGTTTGAAAAACCAGCCGCTACATCTAGATCATAACTCAATAATATACCTGGAAAGTGACCCAAACAGTATAGATCCCAGCAGCCCTATAGGTCAGTGTAGGAGTCTTGTTCCAGATGTCAGACAGATGTTTATTCCCCGTGAGCAAGTCAATGAGTGGATCAATCAGAGAGCATTGGTACTGATCACAGGACATTATGAAGTAATACACGATAAGTGGCGCAAACATGAGCAGGAAAAGGATGCTTGCCAAGGAAAACCAGTCCACCTCCCTGTAATCCAAAACAGAGCATTTTTTTTTTTTTCAGCTTTCAGTTAGAACAGTGGTTTGATTAAGTCAGGCAATTTTTTTCAGTGGACCTCCTAGACTAACCAGATGAAAATTGAAAATGTTTTCAGGGTACATACATTTCTTTGGGTCAAATAGCTATAAAAAAAACCTTAGCATGTTACACACTTTACTACAAACTGTTATAAAGCTATGCTAGTTGATCAGAGCAACAAAATAGATAGTATCTCTCCTCCAAGAAGCAGATTATTGTAACAGCCTTCATGTTTTTGATGGCAATCATGGGTATAACTGGTAGAGTATTCAGTTGGAAGTGGTAACAGAATCGTGAGAATGTTATGCAAAGCTTGGAAACACAGAAGAGACAGACCTGGGGCAGCCATTAGTTGAACTCGCTCTACCACACACTGTAGTGGCAAGCCATATTAAACACCCATGGCCGTTTCCAGCTGCAATACAATACTCCACTAATACTTGCACAACTCTGAGAACAGGGATACAAGTCGTAAGTCTTGCCACAGCAGGAGATGTCAGCTGGCAATAGCACAGATGAATGCCTGTTTTCCAAATCTCAGGAAATATTTTGTTCAGCCCTTGAAGGAACTACAAATTTTACTGATTTTTATGATTGGCTTTCCGTTTTTGCAAGGAGGACTGTGTTTTAACCCAAGCCATCTGGCAAGCTCTCTATATTAAAAATCTTGAAGAACTCTTCTTTGGCATCTGTTACTACAGCTCATATCCATGAGCTTTCAAGAGAAGGGCAATGCAACAATCTGCTATTAATAGAGTGAAGTTTAAAAGGAACGTAGCATCTATCAGAGTAAATATGAAGCAATCTGAAATACAATGACTAGTTAGGGTCACCAGCTTCTCTCACCATGCTCTTCCCCACTGGGCTTGAGAAGTTCGAGTACCATTTTGGGTGCTTTTGTGTTTTCTTTCTTCAGAAAGTTTTTTCTCCTGATGGGCTGCCATGATGTCCTGTATGAAAGAAAATATTCACGGTATTACTCCAGCTGGTTCTCAGTAATTCTCATGGCTCTACACAAGAGAAACACAAATAAAAGTTATTAAAAACTATTGTATGGCCTTCTGACTACAAGAAATTTGGGGGAGGAGGGTAGGAAGGAAAAAATCCTTTTCAATTCCTTATGATCTTATTTTCAGCAAAACATAATCAAAACACTGATGTCGAAGTAATCCATTAAACTTCTTGCTAACTGGGAATTTCTTTCAAGATATATTGTATAATATATAGCTTATTACTTACCTGTGAGATGGAAAGGGAAAAAAACGTTTTGCCATGTTCTTATAAACCTCTGAAAAGAAAGTTCTGTAACTAGTTGCCTTTCTTAGAGAAATTGCTACTATTGTAACATTACCTGTACTGGACCTTGGCAAATTATGCACTTTTCCCCAGACCCCTTGCTCCATATATGTTAGCTACATCAAAGAAAACAAGACGACAGTTTATAATGCCATCTAAATCAGAAATCAGTGGGAACAGAGAACGACTTACTAGGCAACACCTAATTCTCTCTGTAGAACGTGCATTATAGCTTTCTTTTGTTTTGCCCAAATACTTCTTTTGTTAAAGATAATCATCCCATAATCTGAAGATTTGGTAATCNCAAAAAAAAAAAAAAAAAAAAAAAAAAACAAACAGTATTTTTCCTGAACTTTGTCTCATGGGAAGATAGAGACTCTAAAACACACAGAGTGTTGTAGTTTGCCATTCGCTGAGGGGGTGGATTTGCTCAAGTTGTTAGTTTTGTACCTTTTCAGGCTTTGATGTTTTGATGTTTTAACTCAAACCAGAAACTAGCAGTTATTTCCACTGAAGCAGAAATGATAATACAGCACACTCTCGGGGCCCCAAGGACACTAACAGGCCTTACTGTCCCTGCCCAGCCTGACCCAGGGCCTCCCCCAACCTTGCCCATGGGTCAGGAGACCCATTTCAGCCAGTCCCAGGGCCATCCAGTCCCTGCCCCAGAGATGCCATAGGAGTACCTGTCTCCAGCTCCACCAGAGCCCTGCCTGGCCACGGGTCCTGCTGACCCAGGCCTGACCCACAGGCTGATGTCCTGGCCCAGCCTCATCCCCACAGCCCTGCCTGGCCACCCTGGGTCTGTGTCCAACTCTGCTTCCCCTCACCAGGCCTGACCCTGGGCTGACGGCCTTGGCCTGGCCCTGTCACCACAGGCCTGCCTGCCAATCAGGGGACTGACCCTGACCTATGGACTGACTTCCCGGCTTGAACAGCCTCATCACCATGAGCCTGCCTGATTATCCGGGCTCTTGGTTGAACCTGGCTGTAATCTCTGCATCTGCCCTGCTCACCTCGCAGTGGTGCCATGGGACTGACAGGCAAGCCCCTGCCCGCAGCCATACTACCCCCGCAAGCTCCCAGCTCCTGGCCCCTTAGGGAGCAGCAGGCTCTCACTGCTCCCCAACACATTAAGAAAAAGGAAGGTGCCTAGGTGCCAAAGTAAGGACATCTCAAACAAGATCAGCCCAGCCACAGGGATAACATGCCACCCTCAGATTCGAAATATGTAGTATGCTACTCTGTAGAAATCCCCACACAATACATTTCAATAAAAGTGTTTATTTTCAGAAGTAATCTGAAAAGAAGTCTAATTGCTCCCCTTTCCCAACTTGGTTAGGCAGAAATCCTAAGCAAAGGATGCAAGAAGATACACGGGTAGCAGGAAGCTTGTGTTATTTACTATTTCAATTATCATAAGCGCTAACTACCACCCTATCTTTCAGCAGGGACATTTTAAAATATGGTCAGACTTCTGGCTTAGATTTGAGCTCAGATTTGAGCCAGAAGTCTACATCTTTCCAGGTATCAATACTTTCATGACAAGGTTTCTAAAGCAAGTAATGAACCAACCTCAAGAGGAGGTTGTTGATCACGTACAAGAAGAAGAAAGAGGCAGCACAGGAGATTCACTGTATCAAGGTTAGAGCATGGGAGCTTACTCCAGTTATTGGTGTTGGTTTTGCTTTACAAGAGTAGTGCAAATTCTTGTGAGGAACAGTTACAACACTGGTAAAAATTTTTCCAACATAGACAGGCTCTTATTCAGGAAGCATCAGAATTGGAAATATTTAGGTCAGATGAAACATTTGATGTCATTTAGTCCAACCCCACCTGCCCCTGCTGAAAGCAAGAACAACTTAATCAGGTTGCTCAGCCCCTTGCCCAGTTAGATTTTGAATATTTCCAAGGATTCCACATGATTTGTCAGTCCTACTGAGAAAGCAGGCCTCTTTTCTAAAAGGCCCAGAAGAGAAATCCTAGCTTGAGAATTTTCACGGTGTTGAGTTTTGTTTTAAGCTCCAAAGTAGCCAGATAGCCCAGCTACTTCGCAGAGTTCAGTGTACTAGATTTGAAAACTCTGCTCGATCTGCTGAGCACTGGTAAAACAACTGCCTGCAGCTGGCAGCACCTGGGATTTTGTGCAAGACCCACACACACACCCAGTTTATCATTAATTCTACCAGGCGGTGCAGAAACGGGATAATCATCCAATTACTAAAACTGTGAACCGGCTAGATGAGAAAGGATGGCATTCAATAGGTTGCATATGGGATCCATGCTTCCCTCTAATGGCCAACAACTGCCACCAAGTTTTGCCTTTCTACAGAGCAATTTAAACAAGAAGTGCCTGCTTAGGACTATTCCCCTACACAGAAACATCGCAGTCCCACAGACAGCTATGTTGGCAGAAACCAACCTCTTGTGTTCAGAGCTATTCCCACATCACTTAGCACATGCTAAGAATTCCTGGATCGAGACTCCCATTGAAATCGTACTCCTGTTAGTAACTATTTCAATTTCTATAAAAGCAAGCTTTCTGTTACCCCACTAAACACGCTCCAAATATTGCTTTCCTAAACCCTTAGCCTGCTTCTTAACAAGAGCCTAAAGCAAAATTCACAACTCAAATATCACCTGCACAGAGAACTCCAGAGATGCACTCTTCCTCCGAGTCCAAATTTCAGGGCATAACAATGAAGTACTGCATTACTGCTCACACTGCGTTAAAGGAATAATCATGCCAACCACGCAATTCACTTGGAAGCTCTCCCCGTTTGGTGCCTAAGCCACATATCTGATGTACAGTTCACAGAGTAAAGCTCACATAAAGCCCTTTCAAGCAATAATAATACATGTGTTTGATGCTTTTCATCAGCATGCTCTGGACTTACTGAAGAGGACCTAATTTTGTCCTACAAAAATAAGGCAGACTCCTGTTCATGAAGATATATTTTAAAGGAAAATCCCTAGCTAACATGCAACATTCCACAGAGCCCCGCGGTTTGCACAGGAGAGGAACCGAGCCGCAGGCTGCCCAGGAGGGTTCAGCAGACCCATGCAGGCAGGGAGGGCAGCACCCTCCCGCACGCCAGGCCCCTCAAGCGAGGCGCAGGTACCTTGGGGACTATTAACGGGAGCGAATTAAAAACAACCTCCTGAGTCAAGGGCCACTTACCGAGCCGGTGGCGCCGCAAACGCTCCCTTCCAGCCCCGCTTTGCCCCTCCGCTCCTCGTCAAGGCCCAACATGGCTCTCAGCGAGGAATCCACCCACTCACCAAGGACCCCGAGCCCCCCGCCCACGGGCGGGCTCGCCGGTCCGGCGGACGCTGCCCACTACCCGGAGGCGGCGCAGGGGTAACTTACCAGAGACAACTTGGCAGGGGCAGCTGGCCCGATGCCGCCCTTCCCACAGCGGCGCTCCACCCGCGGAGAAACGACCCCGCACCGGCAGCCACAGCACTACCCTCACCTCGTACCGGTGGCCGCACGGCTCTCCTCCGGGTGACACCTCCCCGCCCCGCCCCCTTCCCGCCGCCCTGACCAATCCCCGCCGCGCTCCGCTCGGCTCCGCGCCACCGCATTGGTGGAACGCGCTCAACCCATGGGCTGAGGAGACGGAGTGGGCGTGGCGGCGGCAGGGTCGGGGGCCCGGCCCCCGCAGTCTCCTCCGCGGCAGCGGAGCGGAGGCGGGATCGGCGGCCGTTCGTCCCATTGCGTCTCCGCGGGACGACGGCCAGCACCGCTAGTTCAGGCAGGTCGGCTTGAGCCTGTAAAGTACCAGTGGTGGATGTTTTGCACGGAGTGATTCTAGGTGCAATGGAAAGACGCGATTCATGGCGGTCCCGTGAGAGCATCCGATAAAGCAAGCGCGCTACGGGCAGCGGTGCCCTCGGAAGGCTTGATTCAGCCACCGGGCAGGAACGAGCGCTAAAAAGAGCAAAGGTGTTGAAAGAAAGGGAACTAGCGCCCAAGGAGACGGTTTAGTACGGAATAAACTTAGAACCCCATCCGTAAGGAGGCAGCCAAATACGTGAGGGCCACGGGGCAGGAGACCGGGCTCTGAAGAGCCCCGCTGCTTTGGGGCTCGCACCCTGAAAGCTGCTCTGCCGGCGCTGGAGCGTCGATAGCGCGCAAAGCGGGATCCTGCTCCCCTTACCGAAAGGCTAAGGCTGCGTTCCCATTACATACACGATTGCAGCCACCGGGTAAGGGGGTGCCGCAGAAAACCCCACTGGANGGCGGTGGTACCTCCCTCCCTCCCTCCCTCCGCGCCTTTCTCGTCGGGGCGGCAGCGGAGGCCGCGGGCGGTGGCGGGGGGAGCCCCGCGGCCGGGGGCGCCCGGGCCGGGCCTGGGCGTCCGGCTGGCGTTTAATCCAGCCCTCTTCCAGGTATTGACATCGCGAAGAGCCGGGGAGCTCGGTACCGTCTTGGTCCAGAGCTCGAAATCTGGTAAGAGCGCTTTGTTGGCTGTGGGTTTGGGGCCTTCCCAGTTAATTGCTGAAGAACGGTCATTAAGAAAATCAGCCGTGTGATACTGCCCAGAGCGTTGCTTAAAGCGTGCGGCTGTCAGCGCAAAGAGAAGCGTTGTACTTGCAAGCACAAGACTGATTCTCTTGTCTTGGAAACGTGACCAGTACCGATAATTTTTGACCTATTTCCGCGAGTCTTCCTGCACAGAAACTGTAGCACTTTGAATTTTGCCTAGGCCCAGGCTGCTGCTCTGGAAAGGAATATCCCAGCAGTGCCACGGAATTTAAAGTGCTGTCAGTGGGGGTGATGTTGACAGCGCTGCTTCTGCATGTTCTGTATACGTTGCCTGTGTTGGATGAAGTGTTCCTTGTCTGATGTAGTTCTGGTCCCTTGGCTCTGGCACTGATTTGGCTGAATATTTTCTTTCTGATGTTTTTATATGCAGTGGTTACGGCTGCTCGGATCACTATTATGAGTCTGACACGCTCTTGCATTCGTTTGAAGTTCTGGCAAAGCTTTTGGAGTCTCCAGCTACTCAAGATATTATCTGTGATGTGGGAATGTAAGTTTTTTTGTGTACCTATGATAAAGGTGTAGGTCTTTAGGAATGCTGCCTCTGCTGTGTTCTTGGATGGTGAGGGCTCTGCACCAAACTTTCAAACACATCTTAGGAACTGCGCTACTTTCCCTTTTAATGACCGTGACTAGGACTGCAACATGCAAAACACTTTCTGAAAGAGAATCCTTTCAAAGATTTCTGGTGGTTGAGCCCTTCAGGAGAGAAATAGGATAATTAAAGTTATTTATTGGGAACCTTAATGGCTGGGCCCTATTGCCATGGGTGAGCTTTTGGGTAAGACTTTGTATGATATGTAACACAGAGAGCTTTATAAATTGACTCTTTTTCAGGAATGTCAGGGCTAATGTAACTTGCTTTGACTAGCAGACATCCTTATAAGCAACATACATGTATGTCAAAATCACTGACACAGTTGTAAGTCACGTGCTGACAGTGATAATGTAAAACTACCATATGTACACCTGCTTGTTTTGGTACTGATATGAGTGTGTAAAGCTAGCTTTATTTTGAACTAGCCTGGTAGTATCTTAGGGAGTTGGGTTTGATTAAATAAGTGGGCCCAGCCCGGGGGATTCTTCTGGCCTGCTTGTGTTTCTCAGGCATGCCAGTGATCTGGCGATAGTTGATACATCTGAGACCGACAGACTCGTCAGTAACTCTTGATTTTTGCAAACAACTATTTGAATTGAAAAATTAGAAGCTAAAACTTGATATATTGTTTTGTTTCATTCCCTTTAGTGATGCAGCGTAGAAGTGTTGTCTTAAAAATAGTTTTTGTGTAGTGACGTAGATTCTGTAGCTTTTTTTATTTCATCTAATGAGCTTAGCAGCTGGTAACTCTGCTTCTTATTTTCACAGGCCTGTTCTGCACAGAAATGTTCGCTACAATTGTCGAGTGATGTTTTTAAATAAGTAAGTAGTTCTTTATGCGTTTTGTGAGACAATACATTAGTGTGTCCTTTCAGAGACTTGTTTGGCCCTCAAGAAAGATTCTTCAGTGCTATGTAGAGCGGTGGAGTTGTCTTCCTATCTACTAAACTTTAGAGAGACAAACGATGTTTTCCGTTATCCCCTTTTCCTTTCTGAATTTGTAGAAACTAAATGTCCACTGCTTTCTGAAAGACTCCAGAAAAAACCCCCTTAAGTCTGCAAACAGAAACTTTAACAATTATTGTAGGTAGTAGTTGTTTAATGTACATCGTAATAGATAAAAAGAGTTGGTATTAATCAGTGTTCTTATTTAGTCTTGTCTGGCTGTATATCAGGTCTTATCTCGCCCTTTCTGTTTTTTTTTTTATGTTTTAAGGAAAATTCTTCTGATCAGACCAAAAATATCATTGGCAAATGCAGGAAACTACAGGGAACTTAGATGGTTTACCCCATGGAACAAAGCAAGGTAGGCTGGCGACTGTTAAAATTGTGTTTAAAAACACAGCTTGCTGTTTGCAGCCACATCAGAAGGATTGAAATCTCTACAGCAATCCATCAATGCTGCTACAGGGTGAGCAGCAAGACTGAGTCAGCTAAGCTACGTAATTGAAGCTTGGTTAGAAAGCTTACTAAGTACAATCAAACTCTGAATTGCTGAGCTGGAAGGAAAAGTGTGGCTGAACGATCCTGCAACCAGTGTAGTAGTGTCATTTTCCTTGTGTCTACTTTCTAACTATATGCAGTTCAGGATTGGAAAAGCCTGTGTTTATCTGCTCGATTGCTGCATGCTGTTCGATATTAAACTGGAAAACAATGTGAAATGGATGAGATCTGTCAGAATTTTAACGACTGCAGAGGATGAAAGCTACATACCTTATGATGCTGCAAAATATGCTTGATGCTCATCTCTGATGCCGTGCACTCATCCTGTAGTCAGAGGATGGTTCTAACCTGATGGTCTCAGTAAAGTACTTCTGAGAGAGCCCCTGAGCATCTGTCCTCTTAACCCCAGTCAATTCCAGATGAGTTCTGAGTTACTCATGTAGTAACACTGCAAAAAGAGAAACTTTTATCTGGTATTTGAGTTGCATGGTGCGCTCTTTGTGAGGTCTATTTTATAGCTAGGATGGAGCATTGTTTACCATACATTTCTGAAGCAAAGTGGGATGTTGCTAGCTTATAATCTTAACATTTCTGATTAATTTCACAGAAAGTATGAAGGTCTATTTTTTTTTTAAACATACACAGCCCTGTACAACTGAAGTGCAATTTCTTTAATCAATGTTAGAAGGTGACAGAATGTGGAGATCAGAATCAGTTTTTATGCTGTGATTTACGTAACGATGTATTCACAACCTATAAACCTGCTTTAGGCATGTGGAGGAGTATTTTCTACCCAGGATAATTCAGGAAGTGACTGGACAGGTAAGTTTGTAAAAGACTTTTTTCTTTTCTTTTTACCTTTAGCATCTTCCAGACTCAGCAATTTAAATTAATAGAATTTGTGGCATAAAACTGTAGTACACCAAATTCTGCTGTCAGTCATGTTGCAAATTCATAGGTTTCAGTGATAGTTCTCAGTTACATTAAATGAGAGCGTAATTTAACCTTGTTTATGTTAGTATTCGGCAGCAAAACAAGTAAGTTTTAAGTTTGCCTCAGTTATTTGTATATACAGGACCTTGAAGATTGTCTTATTTTGCATAGTTCTGGTACTGAGTTTATCTGTGCTTGAGACTAGAAATGAGTATGTGTTTTGAGGTAATAAAATAAAATAAAATTTAACCTTCTTGATTAAGAAGGGTCTAAAACTTAGGTTATTCCCCGCTAAAGCATGAGCGTGATTCCTAGCAAAAGACAGTCTCTGTTTTGTAGATAGTTTAATTCAAAAGCAGTTGTCCTGTCCTGGAGCAAAGCACTGGATCTGAACACTACTGAAATTTCAACACAAAATTTCAGTACAATCCAGAGATTTGCAGTTTAGACCTTTTTTTTTTACTTAAACTTGATATAAAATGAAGGAAGGTGTCATGTGATTGATAGTGTCACTCATTTCACAGAAGTGAGTATTCAATTTTATATCTGTCTTAGATTTGTAGTTAACTTTTTGAATGGAATAGATTCTTCTAATACATGTGTGTAAGGATGTTCTTGTTTCTTCTCAGGAAACTGTTCCTTTTGGGGATGCAGTGCTAGCAACCAAAGATACCTGCCTAGGGGCAGAAATATGTGAAGAACTCTGGGCACCAAACAGGTAAAGGAGAAGAAGAAATGAAAAGTAAATAAAACATACCCTGGACCTGCCTGAAATAAATGTTTGAAAAAATCTGCTTATTATTCTTCCGGGTAGTATGTCTTTCAGAAAGTGCCAATAAGCTAAAATAAAATTAGGAGCAATAAATACATCATGGGAAAGATTTCACTAGGCTACATGCAGGATGGCAAAAGAAGCTTTAGGTACTTAAGCTAAATTCATTTGAAACAGAAGGTAGGAGAGAAATACAGAAAAGAAGCAGAATGAAAAAGGTGACCTGAGGAAACAAATGACAGATAACTATAGTGCTCCCATTCCAGGTATTGTTCGGCTTTTAGTTCAACCTGAGGTTGAAATGGCCTGTCTGGATCCATCTCTGTAACTTGATCCAGAGTCAAAGTGGCAGTTATTTCTTTACCAATTCATAGTATCAGTTTTGTCTAGCAATTATAATCCCATATTATTCCCACTTACTGTGCCTAGTCTCAAAANACGGCGCCGGTACCCGCCACGCTGGCCTGGCAGGGGTTACTGAGCCCCACCGGGCGGAGCGAGCCCTCGCACTGGCCCACTGGCGGGCGCCGGGCGGAGCGGCCCCGCCGCGCCCCGGAAGCGGCGGGGAGGCGGCGGGGCCGCCATGGGCCGGGCGGTGAGCGTGGCCACCTGCGCCCTCAACCAGTGGGCTCTGGACTTTGAAGGCAACCTGGAGAGGATTTTCAGAAGTGAGTGGGGCGGTGGTACCTCCCTCCCTCCCTCCCTCCGCGCCTTTCTCGTCGGGGCGGCAGCGGAGGCCGCGGGCGGTGGCGGGGGGAGCCCCGCGGCCGGGGGCGCCCGGGCCGGGCCTGGGCGTCCGGCTGGCGTTTAATCCAGCCCTCTTCCAGGTATTGACATCGCGAAGAGCCGGGGAGCTCGGTACCGTCTTGGTCCAGAGCTCGAAATCTGGTAAGAGCGCTTTGTTGGCTGTGGGTTTGGGGCCTTCCCAGTTAATTGCTGAAGAACGGTCATTAAGAAAATCAGCCGTGTGATACTGCCCAG
>VYZW01042243.1:7377-31224 GCA_013401315.1 Balaeniceps rex | reverse complement strand
GGTCACTCTCATTGCATTTATTCCCCTAGAGCCAGGGAATTTTCGGGGAAGAGAACTCACCTGTAACTTGTCCCCAAATGAGAGCTTGTGGATGACATGAGTCATGTCAGGATTCTGAGGCTGCGCAGTGGCACTGTGCGTTGACACGTGAAAGTTACCAGGGACCTAAAATTAGTCAAGACAAGGAAGACAGGATTTCACATTTTATCCCTCAAGGCATTGCTAGCCTCTGTGATATGAAGCGGAAATGCCTGGATCCATCCAGCCTGGCAGGCTGTATCTACTGAGCAGTGGACAACCTCTGGCATGTCAGAGAAGGGCTCTGAAATACCTTCCTGCACTTGACCAACACCACCATACTGCATACAGAGCGGAGATCGGTTACGTCCTGCAGCCCAAGAGTCTGGCGCCCTCACAGTGCTACTGCTGCTGACTAGGAAGTGATGAGTGGATCACTCCCAACTTTAGGGATTCCTAACACTTAAGGCTATGTCTTTCATCCCTATTAAAATAAGATTAATGTCTTTGACAGGCAACAAACAGTTGCTTAATGTTTTACTCCCACATCTCGCGTTTGTTAATGGGCCCACTGCTGCAGAACAACCCAAGAAAGCTGTGGATATATTCTTATTGTAGTACTGGTCATGAGCAACCTTACATTTGAGAAGATTGTGTGTAAGAATGAGTTTTATATAAAAAGAGGAAAAAAACCACTGAAAACAATGGGGCTTCCCATAAAAACTAAGCTAGATCTTCAGCTTCTAGCCCTAGCAATAGCCCTTCCAAGTACAGGATTTTCTCTTTTTAATTTTTTAAATGGAGGCAAATACAAACTTCTGAAAAATACAGATTTCACCTAAGGGCTCAGTTCCAAGACAGAAAATGAGCACTGGTGTTATTCTGATGGGATCACTCTAGCATGCACATGCTTTTCAGGTCACTAGCCCTACTCTGTGAAGTCATTCAGCAGATTCAGCTCAATCACTGTTATGGAGGGTGCAAGAATTTTTTCCTATCGAGAAAAGGCTGGGAAGTTAAGCAACACTGAGGAGCAATCTGTCATGGCCTAAGACAAGAGTGGGAGGATGGTTATACAACTGGTGCCCATTGTGCTCTCTGCAGAGACACCTCACCAGCAGGGCCACGGGAGGCCACATGCCGGTTCCATGTGCTTTCAGGAAAGCTAATTTAAATGACTTAAGGAACAGCAGTGCACTCCTGGGAACACTTTCAGGTGTGGACACAAGGTGTGTCATACAGAAGCTTGGTAAACAGGCTGGCAGACTCTGCAGCAAGCAGTACACACCATCATCTCACTGTTACCTTGTCCTCCCTCTTCAGGTTTGAGAATAACACCCAAGTGCAACCCTTGGTGAAGTTTCAAAGCCTGGCTATGTCCCACTCCAGATACCAGCTCATACAGAAGCCTGTAAAATTTCTGCCAAGGGACTGCAGACTTCCAGCTCATACACGAGAGGTTCAGGTTTTCAGAGCCAGAAGTCCTGGTCCAGGTCCCCTCCTCTGACAGCAGTCCCAACCGCTATATAAGACAATGCTATTAGTGGCCTTTCACAGATTAAGCAGTGAAGGGAGCTCCTCACTGCCACATACAGCAACCCTCTTTTGAGTTGCTTTGGTGAGCAGAACACACCACATCTAGCAGACAAAACGCCAAGTATTTCAGCTCTGTGCTCTGGGAATTAGCAGAACAAGAACTACCTTTCAAGAAGCCCTTTCCCAGTTTTGTGGACTATCAGCTGCCAGTAATCTTGGTGGCTTAGAGGCGAGGAAAGAAACGTCCTCTTTTTAAGTCCCTAATCCTTTCCATGCCACAGAGTCAGTAAGAGGTTCTGCCTGTTATTTTTAGATGTGATTTAACATGACCTGGGAGGAAAAGAAGGAAGTAGGATTTTGTAGCCTGTGGTACATGAGGTGGCGTGAATAAAGGGTGTGCCCTTCTTAGGACATCAGTGGGCCCCACCACTGCCTCCCCCACCCCAGCTAGTCATCTCCAGCATGACATAGCAAGATTATTCAATTCTGAACACTCCCATCCCAGAGAGGAGCCTCCTCCAGGCCTAGATTTTCATTCTTTGAGACAAAAACGGAGCACCCCGACAAAGCATGCGCAGAGGCTGCGTGCACATATTCCAAACATCTCAGCACGGAGCCACTTCTGTTATGCTGGCACCCTCTAGTAAGGAACATTCCTGTCATTCTGCGGCTCTCGGAACAAAAGAGCACTTGGATGGAGACACTGCCAAAGACCTCTGCACAGTGAGTCACATTTTGGAGGTGCAAAAGTCTTGACAAGTAAACACAGAAGCCATTCAGCATTTGTAGGGAGTTCATACATCCCCTAAACATTAGGCTGCTCCACTGAAAGAGACAGCACTGGCCGCAACACAGAGCTGCTGTTGAGCAATGCTATCTCAATTACCTGTTTGGGGAACGAAGAAAAAGCCTGATCTAACACATTCTCTGTGGGTCTAACTACACAGCCTCCTCTCCCCGCACCGTTCTGCAGCACCGAGAGACTTAACCTTACCACTGACTAGGGACATGAATGTACACTCTACAGGACAGATTGACACACAGATTTTCATGAGCATTTTACAAATGCATCCTGCTAGCATTTCCCCAGCCAACACACACTCACCCACTGTCATTCCTACTCACCTTGTTGATGCTGAAATGGCCCTCAAACCTGCAGCCATCACCATTATTGAGAGGTATCTTCATTGAGTTGTCAATATGACCCACTTCATGCCTTCCCATTTCATCTTGGATGTCTAGTCCAACTACTGCATGGGTGGGAGGGGAGGAGACAAAAAAATCAAAACAAGAAATAACAGGAGGGTTGCACAGGAAAAGCATGCACTGCTTTTACTGGGAAAAAATCCACATCTTTTTTCCTGACATTTGACTAAACTGTGCTAGTAATGTCATTTGTCAAATATTGTTATACCAGCTCTTCAGAAAGAACTTTGTAACCAAACTTTTCAGACTGCCTATTTGACACAAATATACCTCCCATATCCTGCCAGCTGACTGCAATCTCAATTACACAAATAGAAAAACTTCAGGTAGACAAGGCAGGTGATTTGTGAAAAGCCAACAACTAGCTGGTGCATTCAGTTACAAATGAAACTTGGGAGGTTTCTTGCTCCCAGACACGAAAAGGTTGCTGTGAAAAAAGGAAATGAGATTTTAGGAAGAAGCCAGTGAGGGAGGTCAGCCACTAATACGGGCTGCAGAGTGAGCACAGGGTCCAGGAAAACAGGTGTCCTGGCCTGGAACAGAAAGTGATGGGGTACTGGCAAAGGCTGCAGCTACTTGATCTCCATCCACCCACTGGCCACTGTACCAGTTTGGGCCCATTTCAAGTATTACTTAAAACACAAAAAACCCTTGATAAGTGAAAAGGGGTACTCACATTCACAATGCAGGTTTGGCAAACTGATGTTCAGATTCACTTCTATTTTACCTCCACTGTCTTTGTCTGGGTCATCCACGTAGAGCTCATTAACTCTGGAGGACAGAAAACACAGGTGGGTTCAGGCACATAGCTGCTTTCCACAGGAAAAAAGCCAACAACTTGCATGGGAAGGGAAAAAAGGAGACTTTGAAGCAGGGGGTTTGACTGTGTGACAGCTGCAACAGTTACCAAGACAGAGAGCAGGAAAAGCCCTCCACAACTGCATGGGGGCAAATCACGATTTAATTTTACTCTTTGCTTGGCAAGTGCAGGAGGCTTTAGACAAGTCCCTTGCACCAGCAGAAAACAAAACTCCTGCTCTGATTTATGCTTCCTGCCCCCTTCCCTAGCCTGAGTTTCCAGAGGTGATACAAAACAAGAACCTAATGTTGAAGAGATGGCAGGCTAGCGTGCTAGTTCTCTGCATACCTGGGTCATTACTCCTTTTAGGAAAGAGGGAAGCATGTGCTTTTTGATTTGTTTCATAAATAGTTTTAGAGAAAGGCCACTCTCAACTATCCTACAGCAAAGCTTATTTGTGTAACTAATTGCCTTTTGTTATTGCCACCCAGTTAACAGAGCAGCAGCAAGAGAAGGCAGCATGGCATACTTGTATCTCTCTCCTTAATATCTCATTTCAATCTATGAATGGCAACCAAAAGCAATGACTAAAATTGAGGAGAAGAGGATTTGAGCCAGGAACAGATGGGAAGAAACATCCTGGACAGCTGGATCTAACACACTATGCAACAGTCTCCCAAAGAGTATTGTTGTTTCATAGCACCCACAGTGCTGGCACATATTTCACAGAAGACAAAATACAGATATAGAGTAAAAGGAATACAAGAGTATAAATATTTATTGTTGGCACATACAATCCATCTGACACCTAAAAAAAAACCAAACAAACAAACAAACAAAAAAAACCCCAAAACAACGCAAATATAGTTGAATTAGCTGAACGGTCCTAGAGAACCCACTCCAGGGAAACTCACCACACTGAACTGAGAAGATGCCGAGATTACCTAGCAGATCTTTCTCCCTCAAAGTCCAACACTGTTCAGCCTCAACAAATAAGAAGATTTGACAATTTATCTTCCAGTCAGGCAGATTACAAAGCTATGGGAACTTATGTTCAGTCAAGCTACATGAAATAATCTACCTTCACTAGTAAGTGCTCTGTATTATTTTTATTTAATGCTCAAAGTGCATGAAACCCTTTGACAAGCCCTTGCCAAAAAGTCTATATGCTAATAGACAAACCAGACTAAGGGCAGCTACAAGACAGATTACAAGTGATTTTGCTGTGGTGATACATCTCTGGACCATAATGAACTGTTTGCTCTGTGGATTCAGAAGAAACAAGCCTTCACACTGAGAGACACACAGCTGCCAATTTTTTTGGAACTAATTACTCACAGGTCAGTGGGGTTTACAGACACTCATTTAAAACCAGCACAGCATTTGTCTTCAGCTTCACAGCCCTACCTTTCTCTGTTTTTAATTGGCTTGACAAGTTGCTTGCAATCATTACTCAACGTATTTTTCAAGTGATTAATAAAAATGACACAGAGGGAGGGGAAAGATTGCTCATCAGTGACCCAGTTAGAAGCTTCTTGGCTGAGCCCTCTTTCCTGGGTGGAATGCATCAAATCTTCTACGTGTTTATTACTGGCAGATTGGGTAGCGATCAGGATTAAGTCATATGTCCAAATACGGTTGTGAGGAGCAGCTCCAGCCAGGACAGGCATTAATCCCCCAAAGCAATGCACCTTTCTGTGCTCCCTGAGTCCTCTCATCAAGATCCCAGCTGCCAGCCAACCTGTTTCGTAACAGCACCTGGCTTCTTCCCAGCTCTCTGCTGTCTGAGATGTGGGCCATGCCCAGCCAGTGCCATGGGCAACTTGACGTTGCTGGCAAAAAGGAGCATTTGCACCAGGGCTGTCAGAGAAGCGCATCAGGTTCAGCAGCTCAGCTGAACATCCCAGCTCTTTGGAGAAAAGCTCTAGGAAGGTCAATATTTGTATTTGCTGATTTCCAATTCTGAACCTGTCAGAAAACATGTGGTCAGGAACAGTCTGTGAGCAAAGGCACATAAGCCTTTCAGTGATAAGTGAGTGAGAAGTGGTTGCTGGTAGAAGTCAAACAATAAACTGTGCACAGGGAGCCTGTGGAAGCTCTTACATAGGAATGCAAGCAGTGAGGTCACTCGGTTGCAGACTGGATCACTGAGGCAAAGAGAAGTAGGCCAGTTTGTCCACGTCACACAGTCCATTAGTCGCAGATAAAGGAAACTGGTTTCCTGTCCCGCACTCCGGTCACTGGACCAACAGTTCCCAACCTGTCCCTTGGGCAAGGCTCACAGCCACTTCCTCCTCCTCCTCTTTACCTAGTAGCCCCCTGCCCCTCTCCTACTCATGTTCTGAATTTCATAACCCTATCTATCACTCCTTAGACATCTGACAGCTCGTGACAGTCTGTCCTTCATTCCCCTCCCTTGGACCTGCAGTGCCACCTTTCATGGAGCACCCTGCCTGCTGAACCCTGCTTCTCCCTCCCAGCTCCAGCCACTGCCTCCTCCTGTCAGCATCAGCTCTTGCAGAGGGCCCAAGCTAACAAACCCAGCAAAGTTTCTTATCAGGGGCTCCCAAGTGCACCCTTTGCACTGACCTGCTCTGTTACTGAGGTTCCTCTCACTGTGGGGAACCAAGGGCACAATGACAACACCCCACAGGCTATGCTTGCTGGGGCAAACCTCAGAAGAAACATCATCATTTTCAACAAACTGGAAATTTCACTCCCAAAATACATTCTGGAAACTTCACAGGTAAAGCAAACTTTCAGGGTCAAGGCTACTCCTTCCAGAATCTCCTCCTGAACCACCACCACCTAAGTCTGGATGGAGCTGGCAGAGAACTGGCACTCATGCCTCCCTTGCTATCCTCCTCCCCAGGGCTAAGAGGCCAAATTGCACACAGCCTTCCTATTATTTAATCAGACAATCATGGGATGTTGGGAAAAGCACTATTTAGCACTATTTACCACTTGTAGCAACTTTCCCTGAAGGGATAACGTCTCCAGTGGAAGAAATGAAGTCGGCTCTAATTTATAGCCGTCCCTCCTGGAACATAAAGTGTCCCAGGAGTAACAGTGCTTAATAGTGAATCTGGGATGGTCACAAGGGGAATAAAACCTGAGGTCAGGCAGAAAGACACTGTAAACACAGCTGCTTCTATGGCTGTTTAGAGAGGCAGCATATGGGGTTGTATTGTGACTGCAAAGATGCCACGTACCTGCTCTGAAGACCCTAAGCACGTAGGAGTTGGTATTTTACTGGTTGCTTTTAAGGACTATTTGAATAAAAGTGGCACAATAAAGCAGAAGTGAGGTGCAGAGCTATGAAAGTACAATGAGGGCAATAGGACAGGTAAGAGGTAGACCTCTCCCTCCACGGGGCCTCCCACCACCAATTCAAGGAAAGGGAGGAAAGTTTCTCCATGCAGCAGGAGCCATGATCCACACAGAAAGAATCTGTTTCACTTCTATAAAGAGTCACTTTGAAATACTTCACATTCCTGAGTGGTGCTGCTGGGCTTCTCAGTCGCTTATCCCATTTGCTTACAAAATTGCAGCATTACACAGAAAAAGTTGGAGGGACTCTTTGGCTAAGATTGCAGATCATGCAAACGGCACGCGAGAGAGAATGAAAGGGGGAAACAGCGGCAAGAGGGCTCAGCATTTCTTTAAGATTTTATCCAAAGAAAGACAAACCCATTCTCCATGCTTTAGGACTCAGATTTATGACACAACAGCTTTGTTTTCCCAGAAACAAACCTCTCCAGTAACTTATTTCCACCCTGCAGCCCTGGCCACCAACATTAGACACTTCAGCACTTCAACAGCTGAAGGGCCTGCAGCCTTTTGAATACAAGAGGAAACACACCGCATTGACGTTCTGGAGCTTCACATGCTGCCTGAGCACTCTCTAAACACATCTTCCTTGTCCTCTGTCCCCCTTGTCCTACTCTCTGCTTCAAGTTCTAGCCTTTTTTATCCCTCTTTCACATCAAACAACCAGGCACCCTCCTCCCCAGTCATCAGCCATAAAGAAAATACAACCACTTACTCCAGCAAGCTGCATTTTACCTTGTTCTTCAATGCCCAGAAGGCGCTCTCTGGTCTCCAGGACCCTAAGCCTAAGAGGGAAAATAATTATTCTTTCTTGAGGGAGCCCAAAGCTTCTCAAAAGACTTTCTCAGGTGAGCTCTCTTGGCTCTGCTTACCATTTCAGCTCTAATCAACTACCTTCTAGAAACACAACCATCCAAAGCTGAGATTCTGCACTATCTTCTGCTCAGTCGTGCCAGACCAGAGAAGACCCAACATGGGACAAGCAACCCATCTTCTTCTCAATTTGTGCGAAGAAACAACAAGCAGGTCAGCAAATTCTCTACTGTGTAATAAACTGTGCATATGTCTATTGCTCTGCCATTTGTAATCTTCCCTCTATGCCCTCAATCTCAATCAGTTCTTCATTGAGAAGGTCTTTGTCCCACATTAGGTCTTGGCCCAGCTGTGAAGCACAGAAAACACACTGTCCTACAAAGGAAGGAATTACAGTTCTCCAGGAGGCAGGAAGAAGGAGAAGGGCTTGAAAGACGTCAATATAAATTTGAGTCAGAAATTGCAAATGACATCATAACACGACCTTCCACTTCCTGCTAACCCACACATGTACATTAGGACAAACAGCATAACAACACTTCACAAATATATAACACCTTTTATTAGGTAATCTCCAAGTTACTACGCAAACATTAATTAAGCTTCTTAGCAGCCCTGAGAGGTAGGCAGCTAAGTATTACATCCTTCTACAGAAAAGTGTCTGTCTCAAGGTCAGTCCACGGTGAGAGCAGGATTACAACTCCCACTCCCCTCTGACTACTAGGCTGTATTCCCTATGCTGGTCTAGCTTGCTCCAGCATTTCATCTGCCTCAACTGGATGAGCTGGTGGAGTTGGAGTTGCATCTCCAGCTTAGTGTCTGGGACCTGGATCAGAACATATGAGTTGTAGCATTGTGCTCCCAGTGCAGATGGCTTATGCTCCAAGGTTACGGTTTCCAGCAGAAGGAACTCTTGTTGTACCAGGATCACGCTCTGCTGCTTACAGCAGGTGCAGCTTGATCCTGCAGGTTGTTGTGAGAATTTTTCATGGGCCAAGAGCCACAAGACAGATTCAACATACCTTGGAAAGCTAAAGGACAAAAAAGCTCTGAAGGCACGTATGATAACAATTCTGCTTCACTGCAGGGTCTGTCTTGGGCATGCAAATGAATCCAGTGTGAACAAGCAACGTTGATCTCAGAAGCTCCTGGTGTTTTGCTTCCTCCCACATTCAGGGTACCTGACAGCCTGCACGAACAGTCAAGTCATGCTGCACGTGATGTGGTCCCAGAATAGGAGGTATTTTTCATAAAGATTAAAGCAAACAGGTGTCCCCAGTGAATGATCTGGTCACCTTAAATGAACAAATGATTTGGACATTGCTGATGATTTATGCTTTTATGCAAAGGCAGTATTTTTATTACAGATATTCTGCCCTCCAGATTAGTTAATTGCCTTGCAGGGAGGCACAGCCTTCCAAGTGGCAAACTTGTGACTTCAGTCTGTTCAGTGTCAGTCACTTCATTAAAAACAACAACAACAAAAAAAACCCCAACCCAAAAACACCACACTGCCCGGAATGGTCTGTTGCTTTCTACAGTGTGCTGTGGCAGGTGAATTATTGTTGAGCAGCTACATTCATACCACAAGTATCATATTCATACCTTCCTACCCCTTCCCCTGGCTGCCAGTGCAAGGCAGACTAGATTAGTTAATTACCTCTTTCCTCCTTAACGATGGAATACTTGAAAAACTCTTATTGATCCCACAGAACATAATTCATGACCTAATTACAGTGATAAAACTGCAGGATTATCATCTTGCCAGCTATTAACTTCTAGCACTGATCTGAGTTAATTAGAAAAGAGAGAGGTGATTTCTACGTTCTCGATTTGCAACATAACAGCAAGATGAATAAGGAAGGCCATTAAAGGTATGCCAAGCAATTTCTAGCCCTCAATCTACTCTCAGCTCTCAATCTACTACCGATCCTGCCCAGGAAATACCAGACCAATTTAACACTTTAGCTTCATTTCTTCAGCCATTTGAGTCCTTTGCTCAGTGGGACAACTGTGGGTACTGTCAATTTTGCAGAGGTTCAAATGTGGAGCATGGACCACCTTTTATTTATCTGTCTTTTACAGAATTGAGGAGATTTATCTAAGTTCTTGTTTTGGACCAAGTCTTCAGTCACCCTCAGTCTGGACAGAAAACAAACAAACAAACAAACAAAAAATCAAGAAGATCCTTGATTTCCAGAATTAAACTCACCCTCCCCTTAACTGCAATGATAGGTTGTGGCTGAGCAAAGAAAGAAAAACCTCCTCCCTCACCAGCCCTTCACTGTGCTTTTCCTGAAAAGGGTGCAGCCCCACTTAAGAACCAAGCTTTGATTTCCTTCGTGGCTGCTCAGAGGACTGCCTGTTAGGGTCACGCAATAAATCTAGAAGATGAGGAACTAGGATTTTTCTACCCTACTCGAGGCTCATCTACGCAGGAAGCTAGTCAGCAGCAAAATAGGATGTGCATTTATAATGTGTTAGCTATGCCACATGAAACTTCCTGCATGTCCGCTGTAATGCGCACAGTGTCTTAGTTCGGCTTCCTAACTGAAGTAAGCTCCCGTGCACAGACGCAATCTTAGTGCTCATTAGAAATGCCCACAAGAGTTATGACATAGCTACTGTGATGCACACTGTCTTCCCCACGTAGGTAATCTGTTTGGTTTTAGTGTTATGGCTGTTATCCTCAAGATGAGGATTTCTTGGCTTTCTGCCACCCAGACAAGTCTTTAGCGGTTGAGACTATAAACACTAAGACAATGGGCTGGTCAAGGAAATACAGCTTTGAAGTTGGGCAAGAGTGACCAAACTGAGATTTCTAGTAATACCAGGAATTTAAGTTGCTACAGTCATATGAATGTAGAAGAAAGTCCAACAGTGGGTAGAAGCTAGCAAGCATTAGGGGTTAGCGTGGTGTGGAGCAGACCTTATTTTCTCACGTTGCAGCATGAGTTCAACAAACCACACCAACCTCTCACTTTAGATGCAGATACCAAATAAACCTCCCGTTGGTGAGAGTTAGACAGTTAATCCTGTGGGTACCACTGCTGTTGAGGTTGCTGCTGACTTGCCCTGAAGCAGACTGTCAATGCAGACACACCATGCACAATTACTTGGTATAACAGGGCTATGAGGTAAGCGTGAGTCCACATCAGCGAAACTGGTACGTCTCTGATGTAAGGCACCAGGCCAAGTGCTCCCGACTTCCCCTTGCCATCAAAAATGCGCAGCTATCCCCATGCAATCCAGCTTTGTCAAGCGCGTGACTGCTTTAAGGGAAATATGACACACGAGGAGAAAGACTGATGCAGTCTCATAGCACAGTTGGCACTGGCAAAGCATGAAAACTCACCCTATGTAAGCACACACTCTAGTTGATCATTCAGATCTTGGCTGACACTAGGAAACTTCAAGCTGGGAGAGATATCTGTTGTAGGAGACTCTTAATACAAAAGAAACTTGAAGCTTGCAATGGAAGTTGATGGGAATTGAACAGTTTGCACATAAGAAGTCTTCCATATCTTCAAAAGCATTTGATTCATGGGCAAACAAGGCTCAAAATACCTTTGAGAGACAATATCTCCCCTGTAATTTGCTACCACCCAGTTTAAATGGTGGCACACAGTTCTCCCACTGTTTGCTCCAGACCATGTACAGCTCCACACTTCTGCACCCTTATTCCGAACGATGAGACTATACTGCCTTGCAACGCACTGCCAGTAATACACACTTGAAAGAGAAGCACAAGAAGTTCGCAACACCTTTGAACACCTTTAAGGTATTGGGTTTCCCAGAATCAAAAGCAATGGGTAAGAAATGGAAAAAGAAAAGTTTGCTTCTACTTCAGAAGTTGCTGAACTGGGAAGCACTTTGTTATGTGACTTTCTGAAGTATTTCCGCTGTTATAGGGGGAGCCTATTCACAAATGCTGTGGGTGATCTGTTCCCAGCAAGAGAGATTTTGATGATCTATAACTCATCAGAAGGAGATTTTCATATTCTGCGAGCTATTGTGTTGGACGGCCCATGACGAATCAGTTTCCTGCATTCATTTGTCTGTCTCCTCCATGACATCCTCTCTAAAATTTTACTGCTTTATTGCTTACAAACACCTCCTCCCCACGCAGTTCCTGCTGGGAAAGGCAGTTTACCATCTCTCTGAGGTTTTAATGAGAAACATGTCAGCTGAGCATGCAGAACTTATAGCACCTCTAATATCTTTGTGGAAAATGCATCATCCTGTTAAGAAAAAAGCATGAAGACGCCTCAGAGAATCATACAATTTTGCTGTTCAAAAAGAAATCTCTAGTCAGGAAACTAACACCACATAAAGGCATGTGCACTCAAATAATTGGATCAGAATTAGGTAAATATTACTAATTCCTCTGGTAAAACATTAACCAAAAGAAAAAAGAAAACCAGATGAGAGAACAAGATCTAAGAGTAGAGCAAGAAAAAGTACTATTTTACTTGAAGCAATTTGTCTAGCTTTTCTCTATTTTTTTAAAACAAGAAACCCAAGAAAACTCAGCTCCTGAGAGAAGTGGGTTGATAAGGTGACCCTAGTAAGGTGACAAGCAAATGCACGGAGCTGAATTCAAAGAAGCAGCAAGTGAGTAAGAAAGCTAAGATACCATCTCTGAAGTAACTGTGCAATGGCAATAAAAAACTAGCTAGAGCTAGATTACACTACTGTCTTAAGGTTAAACATTACTCAAGGTTAAAATTATTCTTGAAATTATATTCTTGACCCAAGTCAGAGCTACACAAAAACAATGAAAAAGCCACATGGTTATCAGAAGCCACGTAAAGCATGGTCAATTTAAATATGGTACATGAGCCCAATGCGTTTCAGAGCTTTTTTGCTCAGCAGTAACACCTGTTGCTATCTGGACCATCACGCAAGTCTGACAGAAGTTCCACCCTTCCTAACTATCCAGGAACTGTGCATCAAAGTCTAGTGAGCTCACTGCCACATCAGCAGGATGATGGAGAATGTTTCCTAGAACCCAAAACAAAGGTACTTGTGTTAATAGTTACTAAGAAAAGTTTACTTCAAGTCAGGAGGAGCATGAGAACAGGAAAAAAAAAATCTGATTAACTAAAATACTTGTCTATGCGAAATTTTTTAAAGGGGAAATTATTTGCATTTTGCTCAAAGCGAGGTCCCAAAGAGGTTACCTGGGACAACTTGTCTTCAGACACAAAACCTGTCAACTAAGTTTCCTAGTAAGGCTCAACAGGCAAAAAGAAAGAAGATAAAACTGACGCGTGAGTAAAGCTAGCTGCGTGTATCAGAGATTCAGCTCCGAGATGAAAAAAAAAAAAGGTATTATTAAACTAATAATAATTCATAGTTTGTGCAATGCATTTTTCCAAAAAGCATCTCCAAAAACATCCAGTGAAAACTGGTTGAATGTGACACCCATTTTATCCACAGGGAAGCAAGGAGAAAAGAAAATGTCTTGTCAGAGATCCCACCATATCTGCAATGGGACCCCACAGTCTCAGAGCACAGACCACCTGGATTCAACCAGCAGGCACCACACATTTAAACATATGGTATCACTAATGAAAAAGACACTAGTTTTTGAGAATCACTTTGAATCAAACAAGTACAGAGGGAAGTGCCTATTTAGGAGAAGAGGGGAAACAAACCTCGGATGAGGACAAGAAATCAACAGCCTAAGGAGGAAGAGGGAAACTGCAACTGACTGGCATTGATCTTCTTAGTATTCATGCTACCTTACACCTGATTACCAGAGAACTGGAAAGGGTCAGAAGCTATTGATGTGGTCTGTGGTCACATGAAAAATATCCACTGTGCTCAACAGAGAAATCCAGTATGCAGCTAATAAAGGATC
Source organism: Balaeniceps rex (assembly GCA_013401315.1). Taxonomy (NCBI): domain Eukaryota; kingdom Metazoa; phylum Chordata; class Aves; order Pelecaniformes; family Balaenicipitidae; genus Balaeniceps; species Balaeniceps rex. The sequence continues at coordinate 17,656 of VYZW01042243.1, read as the reverse complement.
AAGCAGGTCTGGAACAGTTTTCTCTAACAAAAGTATTTTAGAACCAAGTTTGCCTAGCATACTTTAGTAAATTAAAAAGCTGAATGACTGACAGAATTTGGACTCAACCAAAAGGAATTCAAAAACCATTAGACAATTAACTGACCCAGTGAAATTACAGGCACATTTTTCCAAGATAACAGGGTGAAGTTGTAAAGAATCATATACACACATACATTCAAACAAAGGAAAACATGACTTTTACTTACATTTCGGTGGCTATGAATCCAGTGAGCTCAGACAGGAAGAGAAACAGTATGAAGAGACAGCAGCAGACAGAGACTGGAAAAGAGGCAAAGAGAGGAAAAAGTTAGTTTCATGTCTCTAACAAAGACATAAACTGTTTTCACACTGGCATATTATTCCTCCCATGGATATGCCACCCACACGTGAGAACTAACACTCTTTAGAGACAATGACCCAGACGAGGCCATCAGAGCAGTGACTTCAATGGCATGACAATACCCAACATCCTGCTGGGTATCTTAATTCTTGGGCCACTTTTTCCATCATTATTTCCATTTCCCCATGGCTCCCGCGTTCTCCGTCTCCAGCACACAATGTTGGTCTGCCAACTCTCCCTCCTTCTTGACAAAGCTGCTTGACAATATGATTTGTTTGGAGCCCTTGCTCCAAATGTAATTTTATTGCTACTAAAACCTCCAGAAAGAAAAAAGAATCAATGCCTTCTTGCTTCAGAAGCATATAGTCAGCTATGCAGTGTTTTGTGGATTAGGAGACATTTTGGTTCTTTGTCAAGTTCTAAGGCTATGTGTAAGTCATCTCACAGCCTGCACCACCCACTAGATAGAGCCGATACAGCAGAGACATGGCAATAATGGACTAGGCTAGCCAATGCCTGATACTTCTCTAGTTTCTCTATTTGCCGATATATTGACTCTTCAGAGACAGAAAATTCCCAGTGAAGGAAATGCGAAGTACCTGGACAAGTCCCATGTCTTTTCTAAGAATGCCAACCTAGAGTTAAAAGGAGGGAACCCAAAGTAACCGGCATATTACTGGTTACCCTTCGTCAGGAAACTGTTCAAAACCTTGTACAGTGACATTGACGCAGCAGTGACACAGTCATTGACCCACACAGGAGGGGCTGGAAGGAAGGACAGCTGTAAATCCTATTGAGCAGAGATGATTGGAGTAGACAAGGATGTGCCAACTCAAGGAGACAGGGCTGCAATGTGTATTTGTATTAAATAAAATACCCAAGTTCACCATGAATCACTATATGAAAGAGTAAACCAGAAAATGAGCCAGCAGTGTGCACCTGCAGCCCAGAAGGCCAACCGTATCCTGGGCTGCATCAAAAGAAGCGTGGCCAGCAGGTCGAGGGAGGTGATTCTGCCCCTCTACTCGGCTCTGGTGAGACCCCACCTGGAGTACTGCGTCCAGCTCTGGAGCCCTCAGCACAAGAAGGACATGGAGCTGTTGGAGTGGGTCCAGAAGAGGGCCACAAAAATGATCTGAGGGCTGGAGCACCTCTCCTACGAGGACAGGCTGAGAGAGTTGGGGCTGTTCAGCCTGGAGAAGAGAAGGCTGCGGGGAGACCTTATTGCGGCCTTTCAGTACTTAAAGGGGGCCTATAGGAAAGATGGGGACAGTCTTTTTAGCAAGGCCTGTTGTGACAGGACAAGGGGTAATGGTTTTAAACTAAAGGAGGGGAAATTTAGGCTAGATATAAGGAAGAAATTTTTTACAATGAGGGTGGTGAAGCACTGGAACAGGTTGCCCAGAGAGGTAGTGGAGGCCCCATCCCTGGAAACATTCAAGGTCAGGTTGGACGGGGCTCTGAGCAACCTGATCTAGTTAAAGATGTCCCTGCTCGCTGCAGGGGGGTTGGACTAGATGACCTCTAAAGGTCCCTTCCAACCCAAAGCATTCTATGATTCTATGAAATGGCATGCTATTCAAGGGCTGTGACAACAGGAATACAATCTGGCTCACCCCTCAATCCCAGCAGAGTTACAATGACCAAGCACTCTTTGGAAATGACCCCTTCACCATAGCCACTAATTAGGATTGAGAAATACATAAGAAAAACCCTGTTCCTAAACTTTATTCCGCATGACCTATACTGCCTGAATACCCATTCCTTTGGCAAGCTCAAGCAACAACTGGCTGGGGAGCAATTTCATCATACAATTGTGCCTGTCCAAACTCCCTTGGTAGAGAATGTGAGAGGGAATGGAAGGAAAGAGGAGGTACTTAAGGCAAACACCGAGACAGACCCTGGAGTGACCTAAAGCCTTGTGCCTCATTCTTCAGATTAGTCAGTTTATAGTTCTGAGGAAAGAGAAATGCGTTGCTTCCCCTTCCTCATCAGAGTAATTTCAAGGGTGGATTAATTTACTGACCCTCTGAAAAGTGCATGGGATTAAAACAGATGCAAAAAAATTCATTGGCTAGGATGAAGAAAGAGAGAAAAGGGAAAAACAAAGTCAAAGACCAGTAGGAAAATGGGAAGCAAGAGGGGATATTAATTTCTAAAGAGAAACTTCAGATGGTCACACAGTTGCTTCCAAGTCTTGGCTGTCAAGACACAGAACACCACCACTGCTGTAACCCAGCTAAGCCACTGGCAGGGTGCGCCATGCAGTGTGGGGGAGGAGAAAGGTCTGCTTAAAGCACAGCAGCAAATTCTTATGAGAACATATACACCTACATAAGAGCATAAAAAAAGCAACGCAGGCACAAGACTAGTTGATCCAGTGTTTCTTACTGTTAATCACCGAACAGCAGAGACACAAGATCTCTGATCTTTGGCAGTATGCAGGGGAGAGCGTTTGACATAGAGACAACCCTTTCTTCTTTAATTGCTTCCCATATTCCTCTCTGCTTGCTATCATCCTATAAAGGCTTTCCACAGCATCAGCTAGACCCCTCTGCTCTCCAGCACTTCTACGCAAGCCTGGTACTACTAACCATAAATCCTCTCCCGGAGCGTTCCCTCTCTCTTCCAATTTTTAAACTTTCTTCTCTGCCGTTTCCATCATCAAATTACCTTCTCCTTTTCCGGTATACAAAGTATTTTGTCCCTCAAGTCCATCTTTCAATCCAGCTCTTGCAGTGAAGGCTTGTGACAATACTTACCAAATACAGTACAGTAAAATTCCACTAACCTATATCTAAAAAATCCTGTAAGAATGCCCTGAAACATCTGGCAGGGACTGACTTTCAAAGCTCCTCAATACTTTTGCCAGTCTCCAAACTACATAGTCAGTGTTCAATCTGTAAAACAGATTACTGAGGGTGGACATGAGAGGGGTATATAAAATCATGGGCAGCCTGAAGGAGATGAATGGGGAACAACCACTCACTGTCTCTTCCAGTATGGGAATGGGTGGGAAGGGGGAGGTTAAAAACAAGAGGAGGTTTTCCTTTACACAACACCTAACTAAATTCTGAAAATTCTTGACTATGGATGTTGGGAATGCTTAAAAAAAAGTCTGTAAGATTTCAAAAAGGAATGAGACATGCCCTGAAGAAGAAATCCATTGAGGGCTACTAAACAAGGAACCACCTCTAGCTCAAGAAGTTCAGAACTGCCAACTGACTGAAGCCTGGTGATGTGTTTAACCTGTCCTCATGCTCCTTCTCAAGCATCTGCTACTGACCAGTCCCGGCAAGAGGATACTAGGCTACATGGACATTTGCACTGACCTAGCTAGCATGGCCACTCTTGTGTTAAAACTCTTCTTGTACACACACATTTTCAGGGCAGGGGGGTGTCTCTGGCATGAGACTTATGTGAAAGTCTTATGTATTAAACTGTCTCTTGAGCCAATGCTTTTTCAGACACAGAATGTGAGCTCCTCTCCTTAGCGTGGAGCTGCAGGCACGTATGATGTTCCCAGCATAAGAATTTACGCACACAGTGCTTCAGCTACTTATTTCATAGTGCATTTCATTGCTTCCATGCAAATGTGCAGTTTCTGCCACCCACGTTTGACAACTGTATTGTATTTGGGAAAGTAGATTAAAGGCTAGGATCAGACAGAATAAAACAATTAATGCATAAAGCTTAGCTTAACTGCAAGAGCACTGCGATGTTCCCACAGAGCTCGAAGGACCATCTAAGACAGGTTTCTTAAAACTCTAATATGATAACACGATCAATAGATCAAAGTTTGCTGGTGTTAGACACACCGGAACACACTGCTGTTGGCTAATCAGTAATCCCAAAAGGATGGGAAATTCTCCCAAGCTTTTTTTTTTCCTACTCTAGTTTCGACAACCTAACCTTTTTGTACGTATCCCTTCTGATACACTGGCCATCTATGTACATTCCTGACTCTTCCTCCCCACCCCACAAGAAATGAAAGAAACGCGAAGTGTTTAACACATCATACAGACTGAGAACATGGATCCATTTCTATATTAAGGCATAAAATTAATAGTATTTATTGTTCAATGGAGCAAACTGCTATGAAGTACAAGGAACGGGTCTTGTTACAGATGCCATGTGAATCATAACTTTGATATTTCCTGATGTGTATTTAAAACTCCAGCCTCCAAACAGCATAGAGTATTTCTGGATAACATTACCATGTGTGCATACAACATGTGCATGCAAACTATGCATCCACACTGACTGTTAAATAGCAGGATTGCTACAACAGCTGTCTGAGTGGCAGGCCCCTCTCTCAAGAAGTCAGACTGCTCCTCTCCAGCCAGATGCCAACTGTCAGCCAGCCAGGGCATGTGCTGCTGCTGCTGCCTACATACCCAAACATGGCCAAGTTGTCACCACGTTAGTCAGGTCTGTTAGAACGGCCATGTGCTGGCATCACAGACATGCTACACAGGGGTGGAAAGGCCTGCAAACACTGGCACAAGCATCTGGTGGAAGACACGACAACAATGGCATGACTGGCTGAGTGGCACAGGGATCGCAGTACTTCCTGAAAGAAGAGATTTTTATTGAGAAAAACGAATGAGTAACTTCTGCACACTTTTCAGAGAAGTCCACAGCTGTGGGTATGTTGTTCCATACAAACCTCACTCCACTAACTGCAGTGGACTGTTCTCAGTTCCTTCATGTCTACTAATTTTTGATAGCTGGAAGGGTTGCTACACAGATTTGAAATATCTTGTACACCGCGTTCACTGCAACTTTTGAAACTACAAACCCATACACAACAGAAAGACTCAATAACCCTCCAGTTGGCTTCTGAACTTGTCTGTGTTCGAGGTCACATGCTCTTCTCCACCAAAATACCCTAACACTTATTCTCCCCGAGCTGCTTATTTCCTAGAGGAGTTGGTCACTTTAGCCCTGGTGGTCAGAAGCAGAGCTGGTACCTTCCATCTCTTTTCTTCTGTAATCTGATCTATTCCTTCTTCCCTAATAAACATCAAACTTTTCCAAAAAGGCCTTTTACAATCCAAAAACAACTGCAGGAATCCTGCAGTAAACCCATTCCTATTCCAGAAAGCCTTCAGCACCAGAAGTGATACTGAACTAAAGTTTCAGCAGAAATCGTGTGGGAAGGGACTAAATTAATAGTCATCTACTACGGGCTATTTTACATTTGCTCTGTAAACCTTGCAAGACTTAAAGAAAGCCAAAATACAGTAGCAGCCATAGTTGTTTCACATATTTACCAGACCCTAAAAGGTTTTTTTTATGAGGCAGAACCTTCCCCTACCCCCAAGCCCCTAATATTATTACAAACTGACTTCCCTAAAGCATTTATCATGAAATTATGCAGCCTTCCCAGGCTTCAAACTGGCATGGTAATGGGCTGGTCTCATTCATGGACTCCTACAACACAGAAGATTACTGGCTTTCAAATTACAAGTCACAGGCTTGGTCAGACAGAAAGCCCATTAGGAAAGCTGCACACAAGATCCTCACAGGCAAAGCCACCACAGTTTGTTGGCTGACTGTGTGGTTCAAAAGCTTATATCAGCCTGTCTAAAAACACTCTGACAAAAAGAAGGAGAACCAGTTAGAGAAGAAAATCAAAGCCTGAGAAGCTGCAAATAACAATAGAGAGAAATAAGTCAGCTAATAATTTTAAGTAAGAGTCACAGCCTTCAAGCCTTCCCACAACAGACTTATCACTTGAGCTGTTTACTGCAGATCAGAAAGCCTAACACTGGATGGCCTTTGATGGTTTTTTTTTGTTTCTAAAACATACTCTTTTGCAGGTGATTCATAACAAGACAAATTCTCAAAGGGAGCCCAGTTATAGTGTGGGAACTCTTAGCTTCCAAAACAGAAGAGAAGGCAGGATCACTAACAAGTTCAAAGTGTTCTTTCAAAACACTAAATCTCATACGCCTCTAAATTAGCAAACAGTTTTATTCAAGCCCTTTGTTCACAGTTTCAGCAAACCTAAAAGGGAGTCAACATACAAGTAATTCAGTGGTCAGGAGAACACAGAGGACAAGGACTTTCTGAAAGTAAATATTTAGAGTAATGTGCTATCTTCACAGAAGCACAGAATAGTTGGGGCTGGCAGGGACCTCTGGAGATCATCCTGTCCAACTTCCCTGCTCAAAGCAAGGTCAGCTAAAGCAGGTTGCTCAGGGCCAGGTCTAGTTGTTTTGAGTATCTCCAAGGATGGAGACTCCACACCACTCTGGGCAACCTGTTCCAGTCTTCGACCATCCTCACAGTAAGAAGTGAGGAGTTTCTTCAGCTCACAAAGGGCTTTACTTTGTGTCCATTGATTCGCTGCTACTGACTCAGTTCTATTTGATGCCTGCTGTCACCAAGGGATATGACATCACTCACGTCAGCAATGACATACAAGGCTACTGACCCATCTACAAGAATGGATGAATGGAGCACAGCTATGTGATCAAAGGAAGTCACTGTTCAATGGAACAGGAAAGCTGCATTAGGCATCTAATTACAGGCCTGGCAGGATCAACCTGATCAATGTTTACCACTCTGCAGTGCGCTCACTGCATGTAATTGTGTGAAATTGCATTACTCAGCCTACAGCCTCCCTCGGGAGGAGGAAGGAAGGAAAAGGGGCCCAAGGCAACAGATTTCTATCAGCTGAAGTCTATGTATTGATACACGGGAGTGAGAGTGGATCACTATCGGTGATTTCTGACCAAGCAATTCTTCTTCTTTAAAAGCATGGCAAAGAACAACAAAATAAGATCTCTGCTCATTAGTCCCACCTACAACATCAGATGAATCCCCAGAGTATGTTGTGAGAGAAATATGTTTCCCAACTCATCTTCACCACTGGCCACCGCATGTTGCCACCCACACTGCTCCTTACCGAGCCAGAAGCTGGATTCCCTGATTGCAGTGGTTTGGTTCCTCAAGTCTCTTCAGCAAGCAAACGCCTGGGTACACTAACTGTGAATGCAACTGTTACCAGCTGTTTTTCAGACTGACTGAGGGGATGCCTATCAGAGAGAGGCAAAAAAATCTGCAGTCATTCCCCCCACCAGTTTGGAGCAGACTCACAGCTTCTGTTCATGGGAAGACACTAGCAAAAAGCTCTCTAGCTACTTCAGTAGCTAGCAGAGTGGGTATTTCAGTGCTAGCTTTTAGGAGCTCCCTTTCATAACAATATATCTTTCCTACTTTTTGTTGTTGAGATCCTGAATCCATGCAAACGTCGCTGCTGTTTAGTACGACCTGACAGATTGGGCAAAATGAGCTGTCTCAGCAACAAAGGATACCCCTTCCAGTGTTTAATATCCCTTTAAAAAAATTCCCTGGAGACAGAGAAGCCAAACGACCTTTAATTTCAGACCGGGGGTATGCAAGGACATCAAAAAGAAGTGTTACTTACTAATAGCCCCTGTGTAGGTTGGCTGTGTAAGATCTTTTGGCACCTTCCTGTAGATGTCAAACCTGAAAGAGGAAAAGCAACAGCCATAAAACAGGTGGAACATTTCAATACATTTCATGTCCCCACAGGGATGAATGGTGCTGAAGATTTTCCATCCAGCTTTCCAACAACATTTTTTCAGTTCACAGAAGGATATGAGAAGGAAAAACAAAACAAAACTAAAAATCCTTTTTCTTTTTTACAGTTACGTAACTGTGCCCCTTCTTGGCTCCAACTTCCAAAGCACTTCTCTCTGCCTCCCTCTTCCTTGCTGTCATGGATCTGTGCAATCCGAACTGTGAGAGGTGCCAGGGAAGAAGTCATGCTGGACAAGTTTATAGACCACCGTAAAAGGAAAAGGATACTCTACAGACTCCTGAATAAAGAGGCCTGGCACAAAAACAGTGAGACACAACCTATATTGCCCCTTGTAGTTTGTATCCTGCAATAGCCAGAAACTGACAATACCAAAGTCAGAAATCAAGGTGTTGAGACAAGAAACCTAACCCTTGGACACTGGATACACAAGAGAAATTAACCCAAGTAGTTTGCTACTCCCCCAGTAAAATCTAGTTTAATATTAGAGTGTTGTTTTGATTCAGTCATATCTTTTAATATCCATATGGCTCAGCTTTACTATTTTAAACTCTCCGTGGTTAAACTTTCACTGCCCTTATGATGTTAGCTGTATTATTTCCTACAACCTTGTGTTCTTGCACTTCCAGCCGCAATGCAGCTCTGACATCAGTTTTTCCACCACTCAATAAAAATTAATTAATGCATTAAAAACACACACACACCCTAAAGAAGGAAGTGACTGGTTCTCCCCCCAAATGGACTTTTTTTGGATATACCACAAGCGGGTGAGATTTGATGCTTTTTCCAGCCCTGTAGAGGCATGACAGACACCAGCTTCCAAATTCCTATTCTATACTGCACCAAGATGAAACACCCCCATGTTTATTCAGTAGTTCCTACTACATCAGATATTATACTGAGAGTTTAAAAACTAGATCATTTTTCTTTTCTTCACTCTTCATCTGTTGAGATCACTTACAACCTGGAGGCACTCTGGGTGAACAAAACAGCATTTGCTTTGCACGAGATTAGAAGGACATTGCTGCTGTGTTTCATTCAGGAGTTAAAGCTGGAGGAAAGAAGGGTAAGAGAGGGAAGGAGAGCGCCTATAAAGATAGCTCACCTACCCAGCTCAAGTATGTAGTCACTTAACCGTTCCAATAACCCACTGCGATACACTTGGCAGAGCATGCTGCACAGGATATGCATTGGAGCTATATGTTTTTATGACTCTATTCACTGCCATCTCCTAAATAGATTAGTAATATGCCTGAACGAAACAGTCCATTTATGGCTCTCCAGCTGCCCTGAGAACATCTGGAAAGTGCTGTTTACATTCTTTCCACATACACCAAAGCAACAGCAGCAGCAGATGGTCAAGCAACCCGAAGTAGCGGATGACATCATGGTCTCACATGTAGAGGAAGTAGCTGCTCACAGCCCATTAAATGCTGAAAGCTGGAGTTGTCTCGCCAAAGTCANAAGTGCGTTAAGTAACTCAGTGGAAAGTTGATGTCATGGCAGGGTTCTCTCTTCTCAGACTGCCATTTTAATCACGTAAGTAACACCCAACCCCCACAAATTAAGTTTTACATGGCATAAGTAAGCTAGGATTAGGCAAAGACACTACAGAAAGTGATCAATAGCTTCCAGCCACATTTACCACCTGGCTTTAAGTGCTCTCTTTAATTAAATACAATTTGGTTTAGGGCCAGTTCTTGGCTGAGATTTTTCTCAAGCTTACCACTGACTGGGACAAAGGATGCAGGCAAATTTAAAGCATGCTGATATAGGTTTCTGAATTCTTGCTGTAACCCCTGCCCTCCCCAGACTTTGGTTAAAAAACTTAAGTACTCCCACTCACCGTTACTGAAGTATGCACAGAGCTGTGCTGATTTTTTTGAGTATTGTGTCATGTGCTATGAGAAACTGCAGATATTGGAGCACAGGTGAAGAGGCTGCACTTATAATAATGGGGATACTCTTCTGATAATGATCTGTGAGAGGGAAGGGTAACTCAAGGGAACACGCATGTACTTTTTCAAGGACAGTAGGTGAATGAAGAAAGGTTGTCTTTTTTTCTTTTTGCTAGTAGTTCGCGTACCCTAATAAAATTCCTTTTCTATCAATAATTTGATTGGCTTTGGAGAGCTCCCAAAACTAGGTTGCTTTCTGTATTCCTTCAAGTGTTTTTTTTATTTTTTTACTTCCATGATTTCCCTTGGAAAGAGAGGGGGAATATTTCTTGCATTCATGGGAACTGTTAAGCTCCAGTTCTTTTGAAGAGATGAAGAGTGGTGGATAAAAACGCTTCAACACTAAGCGTTTGCTAGGTATGAATT
>VYZW01042241.1:6338-24335 GCA_013401315.1 Balaeniceps rex | reverse complement strand
TATCCACATTCACAGAATTAAAGAAAGGGAACAGAAGTAATGTGGAAGAATGAGGTATAGTCAGTGGACAAAACGGACGTGTGTGCAGGTTTCACATATGTCCAGAATGCGTACCAGAGAGGAACAGGTGAAGAGCAAACAGAGAATGCATCTGCATTAGTGTTTTAGTTGTTAATTAAGACAAGGAGTGCACTTTGGAAATGGATCCCCTGATTGCTCTCACAGACTGCACGTTGATTTGACTTGTGAAATGAGCTTGGATCAAGTAAGCTGAATTGCTTTTGGATGAAACTAAACTGGAAGCTGCAGTCCAACTGGTGTGGGGCTGTGGGATCAGAGTAGACCTGTTCCAAAACAAAACTTCAAAAATGTATACAATGTCGGTATTGGGTCTACAGACCTGTCTTACTTCCTAGCGCCACTTCTATCACCTTGCACTGCTTGCTGATGTGGACATAGTACAGCAAATCAGATTAAAGAAGGTACAGTGAGAGTTCAAAGACTATCATTGCTGGGAAAAGGCTGCTGCCATTCTAAAAGGTGCCATAACAAAAAAGAGACAGGTCGACTACTGTATTTCTGAAAGGTGTGTGTAAGGAGTTTTTAGAAAGATTAGAGTACAGGAGGTGAAAAATGGGTCTGTCACAAAATAGGAATCTATTTTGGCAAGTATCACCCTCAGTGAAGCTTAGAAGCTGTAAGATGACGCGATAAGCTAATACAAGCTAAAAGGGAATAGCCCTATTTTTAAGTGCAACTTTTAGAAAGGAATTATTTAAATTTTCCTTGAATGTGTACAATATGAACAAGTGTAGAAAATGAAGAAGCAGTAAAAGTCTTCAAGAAGAAAAAAACAAATGAAAAAGAAACCTAGATTGATAGAAAGGGAAGCATTTATGTGGATTTTTATTGATAAAAGGTGCAGGGAAATGCATATCCCAAGGTGTTAAAGGAATAGCTATTACATTCCCTAAACCCGTAATTATTTTTGGAAAACAGTGAGATGGAGAATGCTTCAGAAGGAGTTAGTTTAGAAGCTCTTCTCAGTCTTTCAATTGAGAGCCATATGAAATGAATGTACAAACATATATCAGAAAAATTATTACACTTCTAAGAATTAAATCATGTAACAAAATAAATCTTGTCATAGAAAATTTTTTTTTTTTTAGAACTATTAGATTTGCCCTCCATTTTTAGTAAGGCAGTTTGATTTACGGTTTGCATGAAGTCCTGAAAGAAGTAAGTTATCTTGACTGTGAGAAATCTCTTAGGACATGAAAGCTGGCTTGTGATTGAACTTGATTGGAAGGTGACTGCTTAGGGTAGAAGAGGCCGTTGTCTTTGGAGTTCACCTGGTTCACTTTATTCACTCTATTTTTCCATATTACTGCAAATATCAAGAGGAATAAAATTTCTAAGGAATGCATCTTAGGTAACTTCATATTTTAACTTTAATGTTAAATATGTTTTGTTTCTCTTGATAGGTTTTAGTAGCAGTATGGCAGGGATATGTGAAAGGCCTGAAATGTTAGGAATGTAAGGCCTTTGTGCACATTTATGCATTAGGAAAATAGGATATGCATTTGTGTAAAACCACAGAGCCACTCACTTTGTTATTGTATCTGGAAACTTTAGTATCTGTTGAGATACCTTTACTACAACTTGTGTCTTGCTGCTAGTTTAGTGTACTGAACATTTTTATGAGACTCTGAGCAGCTTGGTCTAACTTTGAAGTTGGCCCTGTTCTGGGAGGTTGTTGGACTGGGTGACCTCCAGAGGTCCTTTTCAGCCTAAATTATTGTGTGGTTCTATAAAAAAAAAAAAAAAAAAAAAAATTTGGGAGGAAATTAGAAAGTAATTCATAGAAGTGTGTTCTCATTTTAAGATACCCTTGTTTCCTCATATGCTCTTTCAGTAACACATTTTCATTTATGTTATTTTCAGATAATCTTTAGATAGTTGGTTTTTTTTAAATGCACAGCATAGAGGAGAACAAAATACATGTAGGAAGGTTGTGAGAGATAAGATATAAATGCTGCTTGACAGTTGTTTAGACTATGTTCAGAAACATCTGAGAGTAAAACCAAGTGAACTTTTCTCATCCTGTGTGAAATTTTTCACAAGGCTTTGTACCACGGCTTTAAAGTCACTGACTGTTCTATGTATTTTGTCTCCCTGTCCTTAATTTTCCAGGCACTTCATAACAGGCAAAATTTTGTTCTTTATGGTGTATTTTTTTGTCTTTCAAGTTTTGTTCATGTGTTTTATGTGAAATAACTTTTAATCCTTGAATGTCTTTGTTTTAAATATGGAAATGTTAATTGGTATTTTTCCTGACTATTTCCACTAACTTTTTGTATTTCAGGAAAACTGTTAAAACTGCAGAAAGATGGGTAAAAGGGAGGTGATTTGAAATAGCTCTTCCAGGCAATCATCAGTTAATAGATTACAAGTAAGAAAACTGCTTAAAGGGGAAAAAATAACTTAGAATTTTGACTTAATATTTTTGGTCTGGGTGATCACATTAAGATTATTTCATTGCCCTAATTAAAAATTAATTGAATATCATGAATAAGTAGCTTATAGCTTGTGGATTTGTGTGACCATCTCTTCTCACTACTGTGTCACGTAGCTAAAGCAGTGATAAGCGGGGGCCTCCAGTTAAATTCTTTCCTTCCCCTTCCCATAGCAACAGGCAGGAAGAGACTTTGGGTAAAGTTCTTCAGAAGATTTTCTTTTCGTGCTTTCATGGTAAGGTCCAAAATAACCTGTTGCTAACACCAATATTAATATTTGACTGAGATGCTCAAGACTGGGATTTTTGCTTTGTGGGAACCTCTTGGCCTCAGAGCCAGCTGAAGTGTAAACGTGGCTGTAGGGCTAAATGAGATTTTATAGGGCAGACAGAACAAAAGATATTGCTGCTTTTGGTAACTCTGTGTTTTGTAACTATCTTGGACTTCTCTTCAGTGCTCAAAGCTGTCCTTTGTGATAGAATTTGACACTATCTGCTTTTCCCTTGAGAAAATTCTCTTCCAAGGTTACCACTGGAAAATGTTGTTTATACTTTCTAGGTACTTTCTTTTTAGAAACCTGGAAATATAACAATGTTGTTTTTTAAAAGTAAAATATAAAAAGGCTTTTTGCCTGTTAGGGGTCTGTCAACACATGTCTGTCGATTACATTGCTTTGGTCTTTGTAGCTGTCTTTCCTTCCTCTCTGAGGAAGGATGTCCCTGAAGTTACAGCACAGATTTTTTTTTTTTTTTTTTTTTTTAACCTGTATTTCTGCAAAGTTCCATATAGGACATGGTTCACAGTGCAAGGAAGTGGAAGAATTAGGAGGGAAAGCTGTAATTAATTTCTACAGGATGTGAGAGTTCTAATTGCTAGAACTTGGTGCCTTTTTGTTAGAGATCTATAGTAACAGTCTAACAGTCCTAATAACAGGAATTATGTAAGGTCAGAGGAGCTTTGGTATTTGGAGGTGCTAAAAGGAGGTTTCCCTATGAAAGAAGAATATTGCTCATTCTGAGAAGCTGGTTCACTATATAGTCAATCACCCCCAGTTCTGGAGCTTCTTCAGGGCAGCAGCTCTCTGACCATAATACTGTCAGCTGGTAGGTTTCAGATCATGAGTTTAATTTGTACGTTGCAAGCTGAACTTCCTTTAAACCATCCTAAAAGAAATGTGGTGCAACTGAAATGTGATGGTCACGGTAGACCGGTGTGGTGGGTTAACTGTGGCTGGCTGCCAGGTGCCCACCAAGCTGTGTTCTCACTCTGCCTCCTCAGTAGGAGGGGAGAGAAGATAAGATTGAAAAAGCTCATTAGCTGAGATAAGGATGTGGAGATCACTCACCAGTTACCATCATGTGCAAAACAGGCTTGACTTGGGGAAGATTAATTTATTGCCTATTAAAAATAGAGTAGGATAGTAAGAAGTAACAACAAAACTAAAAACCTTTCCCCCCACTTCCCCCTTTTTTCCAGGCTCAATTTTACTCCTTCATTCCCAACTCTTCTACCTCCTCCCCACCCTGAGCGGCACAGGAGAATAGGGAATTGAGGTTGCAGTCAGTTCGTAACACTTTGTATTTGCCAGTCCTTTGTCCTCACATTTTTCCCGTGCTCCAGTGTGGGGTCCCTCCCATGGTACACAGTCCTTCACAAGCTTTTCCAATGTGGGTCCTTCCCATGGGCTGCAGTTGTTCAAGAATTGCTCCATCATGGGTCCCTTTCCATGGGATGCAGTCCTTCAGGAACAGACTCGTCAAGTGTGTGTCCCCCATGGGCCACAGGTCCTTCCAGAAAACCTGCTCCCATGTGGGCTCTTCTCCTTGGACTGCAGCTCCTGCCAGGAGCCTGCTCCTGTGTGGGCTCTCCACAGGCTGCAGCTTCCTTCAGGGCATATCTGCCTGCTCCGCCGTAGGGTCCTCCACAGGCTACAGGTGGATATCTCCTCCAGCATGGTCCTCCATGGGCTGCAGAGGGACAGCCTGCCTCACCATGGTCTTCTCCATGGGCTGCAGGGGAATCGCTGCTCTGTTACCTGCAGCACCTCCTCTCCCTCGTTCTTCACTGACCTTGGTGTCTGCAGTTGTTTCTCTCGCATGTTCTCACTCCTTTCTCACACAGCTGCTGCGCAGTGTTTTTTACCTTTTCTTAAATGTTTTATCACAGAGACGCTATCAGCATCGCTGATGGGCTCAGCTTTGGCCAGCGGTGGGTCCATTTTGGAGCCGGCTCTGTCCAATATGTCTCCTCTCACAGTCGCCACCCCTGCAGCCCCCCTGCTACCAAAACCTTGCTACATAAATCCCATACAACCACCTACTATGGAGACAGATTTGGGGCTAAATTTGATTAGTTGGCTTTGATAAGTTAAGTAAAAATGTTCTGTACTCATACCCTTAGGGATTTGTTACTCCATCAAGAGAAGGCAACCAACAGTGATTTAAAAATCTTGACCTATAGGGTAAGCTTCCAGAAGAGGGGGCCTAGGAAAATAGTTTTGCCCATCATGAAATGGATAAAAGAGCACAAACCCTTATAAACAAACTTTTACCTTGTGAGTGTATTGTCAGCCAATGGTAACACCTGGGTACTTTCAGCCGTGAAAGGAATAGGCTTGAATATCTGGCTTCTTGAATGAAAAGCAATTTGTCTTGCTTTGCGAGTAGCAAGGTAGCTGCTTACCTTCCAGTCCACAGATTGTGACATTGTTCTGGTTGTGCACTGTCACTGAAAAAATTTCCTGAAGCCTCATCACAGAAGTATTAACATGAAACATAGTTCTGAGTCAATGCAGTATTGTGTTGAAACTATATTATTACAGAAGATTTTTTTAAAAAGAGTTGAAAAGGCCAAAATTAATTTCTAAAAGCAGCAGTTTGTAAAATGCAGGAGTTAATCCAGTTAGTGTCCAGTTAATACCAGTAAATCCAGCAGTTTAAAAATCTGTTTAAGTTTGTGGTAGTTACAACGATGCCAGTTTCACTGTCTTCTCCTCAGTCTTCCCAATACAAGTTTAATTCTCTCTACTGCAGGCTAACATGCATGCCAAGTTGAATATATCCTGTTTTCCAACAGTGGTATTTAAGAACCAGCCATTTTAAGTATTGCTCTATTTCTGAGATTACAGCAGTGAACCGGGTTTAGCTTAGTGGTTTGCATATATGAATTGTTGTCCTCTTTGAAATGGATTGTACCACAAGAAGGAAATGGCTGAAATAAAAATAGTCTATCTCTTTGTTTTCACAAATGGTTTTAATTACCTTGTGCAGCTCTCTGCAGTGGCTTTTCTTGCCAGGCTTTTTGGAATCAAGCAAAAGGCATATGATGTTCATGTACATTTTTGTCTTTTTTTCTCTCTTTGAGCATTTCTTAAAAGTTAGTAAAAGCTAACATCCTTTTCATTAGGAAGGAAATTCATTGGCGAGTTATCTGAGTTGGTGGCAAAGCCTGTTTTGTGCCTTTTGTCCTGCCTGCCACAGTTTTAGTCTAAGAACAGCCTGTGGTTGGGGAATTACTGATGTACTACTGAAGGCTGAAAGAACTGTCAAATGACATAACTTTTTTTCTTTGGATTTTGTATATTGCAGTACTGTTTCTTTACATGTCTTTTTTCCAACTCTTTATTCAGTATCAAATACTATATGTAGAAAAAGCCATGAAATATTTCTGCTGAGGTGCAGGTTATACAAGCAGGCTTCTTGGTGCATAGAAATGCTAATGAATGAATTCTCTATAATTTTGATGTAAGTCTTTGGTTTGGGAAGCCTGAAGACATAGTTTAATTTGGATTGAAAGCAGT
Organism: Balaeniceps rex; assembly: GCA_013401315.1. Lineage (NCBI taxonomy): Eukaryota > Metazoa > Chordata > Aves > Pelecaniformes > Balaenicipitidae > Balaeniceps > Balaeniceps rex. The sequence continues at coordinate 18,020 of VYZW01042241.1, read as the reverse complement.
GTTGTTGGAAGCATTTTCCTCTGCAGGTTGAAGTTGATGGACCAGTTTTTCTAATCTGTGCAGTTTGCATAAGGAACACTGGTGATCTGTGGGATTGAGGTAAAAGTTACAGTGTGAATATCACTGGGTGTCTGGCCACGACATTTCCAGAGTTATTCTGTCTTTCTTTGGGCAATCTCTTTGTTTTGATAGTCAGGTTAAATGTTTTTCAGCTTTTCAGACTTAGAAACTTTGGATTCAGAAGAGTTGCCCATCTTCAGTTCTCTTTTGAAGTAGTAGAGATTTAGGAAAAACAAGGAATCAGTGCTGAGGATTAGTGTTGCATAAGTAATTGTCCAAGTGTTTTTAGGAAAGGTGTTTAAGGCTGTTAGTCTGTAGTTCCTTAATCTTTGCTACTGTAATTTTAAATCTGTTCATGACACAGAATAGAGCCATCTTTTGATCCTGTTGTAGGATATCAATATGGTGTCAGACTGATTATCATTCGTGTTGTGTGTGAGGTCGCAGGAAATTAGTATAACAAAACTCAGTGTGAGACTTTACAGGAAGGGAATGTGGTATTGACTTTTAAAGTCTCAATTTTACCCACTCACACTCATTCTCTCATACATTTCATTTGCTCTCTCTCTCACACTCGTGTATATTCACAAGCAGCGGGACGTTTTTGTGTGTTGAGGTCGTATAGCCAGTGTCTCTTATATATATAACATGGAGGATGGAACTAACGGCCTCTGTCAACTGCTTATCTTGCTCTGAGTTCCTTTTGGTGACAACAAACTACTTTATAGACGGATATTTTAGATCCCTTGGGAGTCAAGAGTTGTTTTACACTAGTCCTTTGCTTTAGAATCCGGCTTACTTCAGCCTCCACAAATCGTAAGTGAAGGCTAATGGTAGTTGTTTTTTCCTTACTTGGAATATCCATATCTTCATAGCTACAGTATGTTTTCCTGTTGGGCTAACAGGAAAAGAAATGACATGTGTGATGTGCTGTAACCCTGTTGGCACTCTCCTCTCTTTAAGGCACAGGCTGTTTTGCTGGCCAGTCATCCATGCTGTAGTCTTATCAGAGTGAAGGCATCCTGGTCTTGACACAAACACTCCCCGGTTTTATTGCTGCAAGAAGTGGCCTTTGTTATCAATAAAAGCCATGGCTTGCTTTTCCCTCGTTGCAGCCTCTGAAGGTCATGTCACTTGGGTTGCTTCCCAAACTCATTAAATTGTATTTCCCACAAATATATTTTTAGCTAGTATATTGAATTGGCTCAAGTGTTGTCTTTGAGTCTGTTGTCTTTGAGTCTGCATCTTGCTCATCCTTATCAGAACAGCTGCCTGCACATTAGCTTTGTAAATAGTTAAACTGAGCGTGTACACAGCAAAAGGGAGGTGTGCCTGTAGTGCTAAGTGCCGTGTCAGTGCTGGCTCCCATCTGGGCAGTCCAGTTACTGATAGCTGTGGAGATACGACATCAACAGCTCAGTAATTCAACCTACAGGCTGGTTTTGGACCCAGTATGCACTGTATTTCACATTTGTTCAAAACACAATTTAGGCACCTGGATTTTAAATTTCAACAGATGTATTATGGCAGAGACGACTTTGATTTTACTGCACTTAGAGTAAATAGGTGTAGTGCTGCTCACATGCAGTAATGGCCAAGGGAGCTAAGCTGCATTCTGCTGTTAAAACCCTCTTTGTTTCCATTCCTTACATAAATATCCCTTGATGCAAACCTCATAATTGCTTCCCTTTCCAACATGTACTCAACACTCTTACAATCTGTGTCTATTCTTTTCTTCCTGGTTGATTACTCAGCAGTCTCTTTCTTTCTGTATGTCTTCTTACTTGTTTGGGCAAAACTGACCATGTCCTTAAAATGGGAAAAAAACAATAAAAATGTAAAACAATAAAACCAGCTTTGTCAAATCACTTTTTACTTTAAAGATGAAACTTGAACAGTTAGAGTAACTGCAAATTTGCTAAACAAGTGCCGAACTAGCCGTCTCTGCCTGGGCTTACTGGGCAATTGTGTCTAACGTTTAAGAGAACTTTTCCACAATATGCATGCCTTCAGTTAAAAAGAGGCTTCAGTGTTTTGGGGGAAGGAGATGAAGCATTTGTATTTAATTTCTTGCACACAAAAAGTGCAGTATTAATGTAAACAGGTGACTTTGAACTTTCTCTGAAATACCTAGTCTAATCTCTTCTTAATTGTCTGTAACTCACATAAAAAAATTAACTGTTGTAAAGGGGACATGTTACATCTTACGTGCAGTTTTTTAAACAAAATCTGTATATTTTACACTTTTTCCAAAAGTCTGTATTCCTGTGTTACACAGTACGGTTTTCAAAACCATTGTTAAAATTACTAGGTATGTTAAAGAAATTTTTTCATTATATGATTTTTTTTTTTTACTGGATTATTGAAACAGCAAATACACTTTCAATTGGTACACCTATAAAGAGCAGTTTAGCCTGTTCTTAAAATTAATTACTAAACTTAAGGCTTACAGCAGCCAACAATGTGCAATTATTTCAGTATTTTTTAAATTATAAAGAGCATGTGCCAACATACTTTCAAAACTATGCATGTATGATATGCAGTCACAGGATTTCATTCTGACCTAGTTGTGTCTTCTATTCTTTCAAATAAATATGAAACAAAATTACCTTCTTCGATAAGTCAGTTCTTTAACAGATTAATCCCATCGCTGAATAAAGTCACCGTAAGTTAAATTGGTGTGACACTCTAAAGATCTCTCAAGCCTTTGATAGCATTTTTCTTCTATTTATACTCCCTGACTTTGTGGGGTAAGAAACTCCTGCCCACCTCTCCTCTTACTTTGCTTTAACCAAGAAGCACTCAAAGCTGCTTTTCTCCCCACTCTTTCTCATGAGTTGTTAAAAGAAAAATAAGTGAGGATCCTCCCTTTTTGCCTGCCTTTTTCTGAAAGGGTGCGTAGCATCTGGGCTACGCTCCTGTAGAATTTTTTGTTTCTTTCACACCACTCGCACACAAAAATCTGGTGATGAAGTTTGCTGTCTTGGATTAAAATGCCACTGAAGGCGATGCAGCTTGGCCTAACAGCCAGGTCATGCCGTGGGGGAGGCTTCTGAGAAAGCGCTCTAGTTAGAGGTGGAGTTCAAAGAACTGAATCCCAAAAGGATGCATTGACTGAGTTTCCTACTGAGGCGGATTTATTTTAAGCAATGTTTGTTCAAACCTGCCTGAGTACAAACAATAGCGTATGCAATTATGAAGCTGAGCATAATTTATCTAATAATCTACACATTATGGTAGCATGTTATAAAAACAAACCAACCTACCTGGGAGTAGGTATGCAGCCACCGAAGAAATTCAGGAAAGCATTTGAATGGGTTATTTTTAATGATGAGAAGATATTAATTCTGTATTATTCTGTATTGTATCTTTTTATATGCCAAATAATTTGTCTTGTTCATTTCTAAGAAAATTACACTGTGTCTGTTATGCTGCCTGGCTCTCTCTGTCACAGCTTTCAAACCTTTCAACTAATGCTCCTAAATTTCAAATTCTGGCAGGTTTCTTGGAAGTGGGTTAGCAGCATCTGAGGGGAAAAAATGGCAATATGAGCTTACTATAATTTAAAACAAAACAAAACCAGGAAAAAACCCCAAAACCAAATCCCTAAATGTTTACGAAGATGTGTGTGATTTTCTGCTGCAGAAAAAAAACTTGAGTATGCATTCTCAGTTGTTTGACAGTTTCAACTTGTGGAAGTACTTGTTGCATTACAACGAATTTATAAAGCAGACATACCTAGTTTATAGTGATTTCTCAAATTATATTTTTGTTCATAAAATGATTATTTATAACATAGTTTGAAAGCAATCATTATACTCCTTTCTACTGGCAAGGGGTCCAAAGGTCTAGTACAGTTAAAATGCTTGTTGGTGTTCACACATGATGGCCTGTTCATATCCAGTTGCCGACAGAACTGCTTGTTTTAAATAAAGACGTTTGCTTTTCACAGAATCCTAAATATTGTTTCTATTGTAGTATAACTAAATAGAAACATTGTAATAATGATTGAAGAGTGTATGTTGTCTTATTTTGTGATTACATTTATAAGTATCCCTAGGCTGGGGGATATGCACATATGCAGTGTTACCTTAAAAATAGCTGTTAATACAGTAGTTTCTTACCAAACAGATTTAATTTGTGTATTTGTTATATAAAAAAAGAGGAGTTAAATGCTAAAAATCAAGTTTAAACATAGAAATTGGCTGGATGTGTGACTTGTGGGATTATTGTCTTCTGCAGTCTCTTTCTGCTTCTTCAAAGCATAGTTCATTAATCATCACGAATTCTTATTTGACTAGTTAATGTATTTTAGCCTTGTGTCCTAAGAAAATGAGGTATATACAATTCCACCTGCCAACCCTGTTCTGCTCTCTTCTTCCCCTTTTCCTGTGTGCTGCACTACAAACTTTCTTAATTGCTGATCCATCCCAGCTAAAAATTGATGGAGATGGAGGTATTGAAGTTGATTAAATTTCTATGAGTTATGAAAAATCTGGATGGAGTATATACATGCATGGTAGGGAAGAGACTTAAATTAGTGCCCAGCTGAAAGAAAAGCTGCAGTGTGAGTTCAGTGATTATTCCTTGCTGGATGCCTGGCTTGGAATCGGCTGTTCTGCTTGCTGAGTCTTTTTCAGCTGGCACTTAAGGGGAGCGAAGAGGCACTGGGGCCAAGGTACTCATAAAACATGAGAAGAGAAATAGGGCTTTTGAAGTGCAGGGGACAGGTAAATTGCGGCTTGCTGCTTCTTCCTCTGGAACTCTCGTTCTTTTTCCTGGTTAAATAATGGAGCTTGCTTTAAGTGAAGAGCCTCTGGATTTTAGCAAGTGTGCAATAAAATAAGACTCTTCAGTTTTATTATTCAAAAATAATTAGAAACTTTATGGCAGCTGAGAGAACTAAATGTGTAATGTAGGGGGTTTTTTAGAGGTATTGGGAGGCAATAGATTGACATTTTACTTAAGCTAGTCGTTAGGGAAAACTGCCTCACTACATACACACTTGCACATATATACGTGTGCCAACTCAAATGTTTGCAGGACAGTCATTTCAGACGTGATTAAGCTGCTAGAATTTTTCTGCATATTCTCAATGAAAATGATCAAATATTAATAAAATCATTTTAATGAGTCTATTTTGCAGGCTTAGAAATGAAAGTTAGCTTTAACGTGCTTCTGAATGAATGTTGTGTGCTGTATGTGCTTACTGTATGACATCAGTTGAAAATTATCACCTTCAGTAATTGCGTTTGTATTATGTGCAGTGTTATTTCTCCAGGAGGAAAACAGCAGCTCTTCTGTAAATGCAAACTCCCGTAGGCTATCCAGTATGTCTGTATTGGTCTAGATGCTATTCAACTGCCTTCTTAAAGCATAAAGGATACCTAGTGAGTTTGGTAGAACTAATCACGGGATCAGAATTAAGAATTGTCCTCTAAATCTTTTAAATTTAGACTACTTTTGAAATACTTATATTAAAAGCTTTTTCACTCTAGCAGGATTTAGATTTGTGTGATTCACATCTGGAATCTAGTAATTAACAGTACTGAACTCCACTAATAACACTATATACTATTTAAGCAAGTCGTTAGTACTGTTCTGGTGGTGTCATATTCTCCAGTAGTTAACACTAGCATCAGCAAGCTGTAGGATGCAAGAACTTCCCATTTTACCACTTTCAAAACACCTGTGGAATTACCAGTTTCCTTTAAAAGAAAGTCGGGATATTCAGATCTGGTCCCCTTTTATAAAATCTGTTTTGCATGGCATGGAGAGGATAAGACATGCACTTGTTTAAACTGCTTGTGCTGTTTTCAGTGGTAAGTTCATATGTGTAACCTTTTGTACTCAAGATACAGGTAGAAGCAGCTTAAACCAACATGTTACTTTCCTTGTTGGAAATAATGTTGTGTGCAGAAAATGACCTGAGAGCTGTCATGTGGTATTTGATCTGCTTTAGGATTCAGATTCAGTGGCTGACCAAAGATGTTCAGCAGTGGGTTGGGAGATTTGTACATGCTGATTAGCCAACCCCTTGGCCAGGGAGCTGAGCCTCCCAACAGATGGGAGCCCAAAGAGAGATAGGTCAGGCATAGAGGTGGATGAATCCTTTTTGCAGTAGGTTTATGACCACAGAAGACAGTGAGGAAATGGTGCAAAGGAGGGAACGTGGCATGAGGGATTGTCGTGGTTTAGCCCCACTCGGCAACTAAGCACCACGCAGCCGCTCGCTCACCCTCCCCCTCCCCGGTGGGATGGGGGAGAGAATCGGAAGGGCAAGAGTAAGAAAACCCACGGGTTGAGATAAGAACAGTTTAATAATTGAAATAAAATAATAATAATAGTAATAATAATAATGATAATAATAATAATAATAATTGTAATGAAAAGGAGAACGAGAGAGACAAACAAAACCCAGGGAAAAGAAAACAAGTGATGCAACCGCTCACCACCCGCCGACCGACACCCAGCCAGTCCCCGAGCAGCGATCGCTGCCCCCCGGCTAACTCCCCTCGGTTTATATACTGAGCATGACGTCATATGGTATGGAATAGCCCTTTGGTCGATTTGGATCAACTATCTTGGGCCGTGCCCCCTCCCAACTTCTTGTGCACCTGGCAGAGCATGGGAAGCTGAAAAAGAAAGTCCTTGACTAGTCTAAGCATTACTTAGCAACAACTAAAACATCAGTGTGTTATCAGCATTCTTCTCATGCTAAATCCAAAACACAGCACTATGCTAGCTACTAGGAAGAAAAGTAACTCTAACTCAGCTGAAACCAGGACAGGGATGCAGTAAGTAGTCTGGAAGTTGTATCCAGCAGGTAATTTGGAGTCTGCAATAACCCATTCATTTACACTGTAAATGTATGTACCCACTGTAAATGAATGGGTTATTGCAGACTCCAAATTACCTCTGCTGTAGAGGACTTACAGATATATATCTAGTTTAGTTGGTACAGGATGTTGGATGTAAGGAGCTGAAAATGTGTTTTAAAAATGAATAGGAGGCAAGGGTATCTGGGTATGTCCAAAGTGATGTCTATTTTTAATATAATAGCACACTTTCATCTCTGTCTGTTAATATCGAACCTGTATGATGCAGATTGTCCACTTTCTTCCCCCTGCCTTCCAAACCAAATACTGAATTGAATCAAGTTCAAAGAATGGTAGGAATGCCTGCTTGTGTTGGTGCTGGGAGGCTCAGGCGAGCACAGGTGTGAGGATTGGGGTGTGGTCAGAGGGAAGGTTGGGCGGTAAATGTTGTCTTGCCCTCTTTCAGAAGTCATGTATTTCCTCTTTTAGGAAGTGCTTTGTAGAATTACAACCCCTGTCTGTAGACTTGATCTGACCAAGTGAAAATAAAAGACATACAGAAGCAGATTTCTCTAAATTTGAAATTTACTTTTTAATTTAATAATTCGTTTTCTGCCTTTTTCCTATGTTTGTGGATTGTGGTTCTCTCTTTTTTTTTTTTTTTTTTTTTTAAAAAAAAAAAAAAAAAGTAATACTTGGCATGGGAAGATAAACTTCTTACCCAGGACTTACGACATCAAAACAGGCAGATATTTTCAGACATAAAAGGTACAGCAAACTTTGTGATTAGAACATCATTTACTCTCAGTTAATTGGCAAATTGAAGGGACAAAATGAAAAGACCTCTTTTGTGTAGGACATGAATATTTACAGATCATGTAATGGTAGAGACTAAGTCCTTTGTAAACCATTTTCTGTATTTTGGGGAAATGGAAAGGAACTAGAAAGAAAACAAGTGTGGTGGTTTTGTTTGCAGTGTAATGTATCTACATGTCAAAAACCAGATGATTTAATTTTTGAGTTTCTGAGGATTCAAATGTTTACCATTGTCTCTTCATCCAGATTCGAGATCCAGCCCATATTATGGCTGGCAGTGGGTCCAGATCAGGACCATCCAGTGGGTTTTCCATGAAATCACAGCTTCAAATCACTGGTAAGCCTTTTGAAAGGATCTCTCTTTTCTGATTAGAAATGTAAAAGTGTTTTTCCCACAATTAAATGAAGGTTGCATTTCAGGAAGTTTTGAGTTGTACAAAACCAAGGGAAGTTGCACAATAAAATTGATGGTGTTATGCCATCATTACTTGGCAGAAATATAGCTATTTTATTCAGGATTTTATCTAAAATAGATTTTGAAATGATACATTTTTGTGTTAAAAAAAAAAAAAGGAAGGAATAATTCTTTCTGAATGCTATTAAATTGTACAGAACAGTCCTCTTTGAAATGTAATAATGTAATATGATACTGCTTTCAGTTACTAACACTTGACATAATACCACATCTAACACTTTCTCCTAACAATCTTTTTACGTCTCGAGCTAAGTGAATCTGAACCGCTGTTCATTAAATTTGACTTATTGCTTCTCCCTTGTTACATGTTTTTATGGCCACTATTGTAAAGGAGCTTTAATAAAAGTGTTGGTGAGAATATTACTGTAACTGAGCACCTGTAGATTGCATAGGAATGAATTTACATGAAATGGTTTGCTTTTTGTAGTGCCCCACCAACAGAGCAGCTGTTGAAACTTAACTACCAAGTTTTCCTCAACTTTTGCTCTCTGACAAATTTTACTAAAGCATAAAAGCTGAAGCCTGGGAATGGGAGATCTGTGGATGTACGCAGGTCTATGTATAGAAGCATCGGGTAAATTTTGCACCCTTAGTGTGGAAGAACTGTGGGTATATGCAGAAGTTTCACAAAGCTCATATTGTGGGGGTGAAAAGAATTGTCAAAAATAAATAGGGAAAGCTTTAGATTAGAAGGGAGGTTGGAACTGAATAAGTTATACTGGCTCTAGCTGTCACATTGAGATCACATGCTTGTTTTTTGTCAGTAGGCCACGAGACTTTAAGGGAAGTCTTGTCCTTACAGGTTGATATTGGAGAGAAAAAATTGAAGAGGTGTGGAAGGAGGTACACCCTCCACGTATCTATGGAGAGCAGAGCTAAGGATTGATGTGGTGATTGCTGTCTAAGGCTTGCTCCGTTAAAGGCCTGTGACTTGCATAAAGAAAGTGAAGTTGAAGAAATGTCTCAGTGTTTAGAACCGAGACCATTGAGACACTTGAACGGTTCTTAATTTCTCTAAAAGTTCAGCCACAGTCTGCAAGCAAATTGCTTCCTGTGCAAGCAGGCATTACCTTTCTGTAGACATTTCTGTAAACAGCACCACCCACCTGCCCTACCCTCACTTCCCTGTTCTGCTGTCTTCATTAGTTTTAAATGAACTTTCAGGTTGTCTGGGTCAGTAAGAACCTTGAAAGTAGGTACAAGCCTGCTGATTTGTGCTGCCTCAGAGTAGGTCTTGATGCCTTTGAGATAACTAGTGATGTTGAGGCATGAGATGCTGTAGTACTGAAGTACCGGAGACATGAGGGGAAGGGGAGTTATTTGTGAAAATTAATGTTAGCTAACTGAAGTTAATTTCTGTAAGATGTCTGTAATATAGAGAGAGTTTCCCTTGGGAGCAGTGCAGAGCAGTTTATACTAAGCTACTTCTCTAAATCTCTAAAGGAGCATAGACTATAAAGGGAATCTAGGTAGATTAGCCATATGGGCTTGAATTAGTCATCTTTTTTTAAGGATGTAGTGCAGCTGAGGTGGGTGACGAAAACACAGGAGACCAAATTGTTAGAACAGAGTGGAGTTCACTGGCCAACTGGATATGATATCTTTGTCTTAAGTACTATTTTGTGAGTTTAGTGTTGCCAAGAATCCAGGAGCACTCCTAATCCAAGAGTCAAATGTCGGGGGTAGACTTGTGCACATGCATGCTTCTTTGGCTAAATGGAGACAACATAGCCATGCTGTTTGGAAAGACAGGAGCGTTGCAGTTAATGATGTTGAATGTTTAAAAAAAACAAAACCAAAAACAAACCCAAAAAGCCCCCAAAAATCAACCAAGCAAAAAACCAAAACACCCCCCTCCCCCCAAATTAAAACTCAGAGCTGCAAGTCCTGTCCAGGTTTGTTGTTTCTAGAACTGTAGGTAGTTATTGGAACTCAGAGTTTGCCTTTAGTTAGCTTTTCTGTAAGTTTGCTTTGCTACAAAAAACTTGATCCAAAGTTCTTTTTTTCTTAATGATGTTCTTTTCACCAGAAGTGGTGGCAGTTTTCCGTGATTCCTTAATGAGAGACAGATCATGTTTTGAGCTTTTTAACAAGCAAGTGTAATAAACTCCAGGAATTCCCTTGGCTGGTGATAGACAGGAGGAGGTTGTAGAGGATATTTTCTACTTTCAACACCTAAGCGCTTTTGTGGATCTTATACTGATTATTATTAATTACAGTGTCTGATGTTATAGAAGTACTGTTGCATGTTTTAGGCATTTGTGTGAGCTATAGCATTGTATAAAATGATCTGGAATCCAAGAGCATTTTTGTCCATCTAATGTATTTTTTTTCTTGAGCATTATTGTCAGGCATCAGTGACCTGATACTTGAATACTGAAGCACACAACTGAAAAATATTATTTGAAATTGAAATCTTATTGAGTAAATCATTATTTTTCTCTTTCTTAACAGTTATTTCAGCAAAACTAAAAGAAAAAAATAAATGGTTTGGACCTAGCCCTTATGTGGAAGTCTCAGTAGATGGACAGTCAAAGAAGACAGAAAAATGCAACAATACAAATAGTCCGAAGTGGAAACAGCATCTTACAGTGTAGGTTTGGTGGTTTTGTTTTCCAGTTTATTTGAGCTAAATTAATGCAATTGACAGTGGACTTAAGGGTTGTGTTTTTATTTTAAGCAAAGCATTCGATGTTACATGATACGAAGATATTTGTGTAATTTTTGGAGCGAACATATTACAGTCTGTAATATATATTTATGAACTATTGCATTATGTCCTATGGAAAGGACCCAGTGCTTATAAAGGAATGTATTCTGTATTAATGTATGTGGCATGTCAAGGGAACTTTAATCCTGTGAGTGGTAAGGAAAGCAAGGTAATTTGATATCAAAACTGATAGTCCCATGCACGTTTTTGTTGTCACATTTAAGGTTACCACATTTCAGAAATACCACGGCTGAAAAGTGTAGCTGTTCTTTGTGTACCACTTTGTTGTGTACCATGCCAGAGCACAGGCAGTTAGCTCTCTTACGCATGTCTAAATTCAATCACAAGTACAAAATTCCCGATTAATTTGTGCCTTCAGAGTACAAAATTAACATTAGATTCAAGATGAACACAACTGTTGATATTTGCTTGGCCCTGTATTTGTGTTGTGAGATGGTAGGAGCACAGAAAAAAAAAATGATCTGCAGCTTCTATAAAATGTAGTTTTCTCTTAAGAATGTGCCATATGCAACACTGGGATAAAGGTCAGTCTTGCGCTTGCACATTTGCTTGTGCTTAAATTCTAAATTGTTATTCTTGAGGCACCTTGAACATTCCTGCCTGATGAAAATCTTTTTTGTAATTCAGATGAAGTTTTAGTTACTACTATTTACCTTACTTTCCACTGCAAAGAGGTATTTTAAGAAAAAGAAAACCTTGTGCTTTACATGCATATCAGTGTGCAAGAGCAGAATTTTCTTTTACCTTTTAAAGCCTGCCGTTTTTTCTTTTTTTTTTTTTTT